>LPNX010370271.1:187634-211421 GCA_001517045.1 Pseudotsuga menziesii | reverse complement strand
ATATTTATATGAAGACAAAGTCACAGGTAAAGAATCACATGCAAAGGTTGGGTGTGCAAGTTCTCCTCAAACACATTTTCCATTTGTTAAAGGCTTAAACTAGAGATT
This sequence comes from Pseudotsuga menziesii, assembly GCA_001517045.1. Classification (NCBI taxonomy): domain Eukaryota; kingdom Viridiplantae; phylum Streptophyta; class Pinopsida; order Pinales; family Pinaceae; genus Pseudotsuga; species Pseudotsuga menziesii. The sequence goes on along the minus strand of LPNX010370271.1, from coordinate 211,313 downwards.
GTGTTTTCTAACTTCACGTACTAGAACATATAGTACTGATGTGTATGAAATAAATATAGATTTGACCCAATGCATGCACATTAAAAAATGATCTATACAAATTGTGACCAATGCATACCAGATATGGCAAAAGGATGATCAACGCATATTAGATCTATATGAAAACTAATTTTATAATTGATAGAGATCAACGCCTATCAGATCTGGACAAATACTCATTCTATAATCAATTCTTATCATATCTAAAACAAATAAACAAATCACAGGAAACTATATACAAATATTCAGATCCATTGCCTAACTTGCAAAATACAAAGTCGACGAATGATTTTCATTCAGATTACAAACAAAAGAGATCCACTTCCATAATGCAGAAAATCACTATAAATATTCATATCTAAACATATGAATGAACATATGTAGAGTTTACCACACCACAATGATCCAGACCTTCCATGCACTTGAAAATAAAATGCATGCGTACAGAGTTATACGTACCCCGATTGAGGACTGTGAACCCTAGCTCCCTTATTCTTCGATGGTTCTTTATCCTAGATCTGATTGAAGACGCAAGAAAAGGGTCACCACCCCCGGTATTGGGCTCTCACCCCCCTTTTTAAGTATAACTTTCAATTTTAATAGGATAACAAATTAATTTCCCATGAGGACACATGGCAGAGCCAAGATTCGATAATCAATATGTCTCAAAAATAAGAAGATCTTGTCACTGTTTTTCCTATGTGTCAAAAATATGCTATCAGTAAATAATAGATCATTCTCAAAAATTCTGAAACCATTGACAAAGTTTTTAAGCACCAACAGCTTGATCCAAACATCCACGTGCCAACCAAAATCAACGAAAAATTAGCTTAGATGTAATCCAAGTGTCAAAAGAAAAAATGTATAAAATAGGAATTAGAATAAATCCCAAAAGGCCCAATGCATGCAACCAAAATTCAACACGGTGGTGTATTCGTTGAGAATAAAATATCATAATCAAAAGAATTCTATTATAAATATTTTCTTTATAAAAGTGTTTAAGGTGTTTATCGCTCAATCATTGCTAAGTTGGAATAGAACTTTTTATGGGGTGGGCAAGGTGCACCTTCTTGTGAGTTAAATCCCAATGTCTACGAGTCTCTATAGGGGATACCTTGGAATATATGCCTTTTACTGCTCGTTAATATTGTAAGTAAGCTTCTTGTGAATACATTAAGATTCTTAGTAATAATATGAAAAGTTAGTTGCTTGTGAATGTTTGTTAAGATTCTTAGTAAGCTTCCTTTAATGCATGGGTTTTTTTTTTTTAATTTACCAAGTGCGAAGGCCTCGTTGTAAAGTTTCTAAATAAAAAGGCACTTATTGCTCATTCAATTGCAGCTCATCATTTAAATGTAAAAAGTTTTAGTACTTTCCACAAAAGGCTTTCAGCCTTGCATTTGTATATATTCATATAATTTATCTTTCTTTATAACTTAGAAGTAAGATAGGAAAGGCCGTAACCTTTCTAAATAGGAACTTACAAATATTTCACCAATTTTTGTCGAAGCTATATTATCAACATATTTAGCAATTTCTTTGAATGACACTTTGATGATGTTTTTAACTATACCTTATGAGTCTGACAAAAAAACTGGTGGCATTTAGCTTCTAATGTTAGCTCAAATAAATTCTTAAACCAAAAGAGAAAATATTGTGTCCATGACACTCGTCATCTAATGACATGGCTTCCTAGACAAACATCCCACCCCCTAGTGGATTTCATCCCCAATCATCGTTTTTAGTTGCACATGCTTTCAGTCTCATAGCATTATTAAATTTTATCTATAGTTTTTATGAGGTTAGGGTTTGCACTTACAATTCTCTTTACTTATTCTTTGTCATTTTTCGGTCGCGTATTGAGGGGATGTTACATCCTCTCCCCCTTAGAATTAACACCATCCTCAGTGTTCATTCTTTTTAACAGATTGTATTCCGCTCGTGAGTTCATCTTTTGTTCTCTTTTCCCTCTTTTCTTTAATCATATTCAATCTTTTGTGATTCCCACAAGATTTTATCCTTCATAACCTGCACTTTTTTGCAACAAACTAGTTCTTTCAAAATTTATTCAGTAAACATGTCATTAATTCATAATCCAACTTAGAACATAAACAACAAGTATTTTCTGCAACACAAAATTTGCAATTCACGAAACATATTTGAGCATTTTTTGTGATTTTATCCTCATAATATGGCCTAATACAACATTACCGTAAAAAAGAATTCATAAGTAAATCAGATCCACTTATCTTTTAAAGGACGTATTTTACCTTTGGTACTGGGATGCTTTATCTAGTCCTCAACTTGAGATAGACATCTCTTTCATTCTCAAGTTAGCATCATTTATTTCATATAATATTTGAGTAGTAAACCTTTAAAATTTACCATTTCACCCTCACCCTTGAGGGAATTTTTCTTCTTAAGTATTCATAACACTTACACATTCGAACATTCAACAGTCTAGTTACTAGGAAAATCGTTAATATTTGTTTTGTTGTTTCATCATGAAGTTGAACAACTTTCAACAACACTTTTGTTGATTAAAAAACTCTCTCTTGAGTCTTTTATTTTCAACATCTCTCTAGTGAACAAAAAATTCTCTCTCGATTTGCTGACACTAATTGGTCTTACAGGCTAAAACTTTGAGGTTACTCTCCATTTTGATTGCTAGTCAAAATTGACCCCCCAAAAACATCAAACAACGTCCTGTTTTCCATATCTCGACTTTGTGCCTAGGTATTGCCATTGATATCACATACTCTTTTATGGTTCCCCTCAAGCCTCATTTCTTGAGTCCAGGAATTTCTTTTCCAACCAGCCTCCTGCTTGAGTCCAGGAAAAGTTAATTTAGCAAAGTAGATCTAGATCCTCAATTCCCCCCCTTGGTGTTCCCTCAGAGGAGAGATTATTTTCCCCTCAAGCCTTCATGCTTGAGTCCAAGAATTTATTTTCCACCCAGCCTCCTTCTTGAGTCCAGGAAAATATCTTTTAACCATCAATCATTTATTGGATATTCATAGTTTGATACTTCCAGCATTTTGTAAAACATATACAAATAATACTTCAATTTCCTTTGGTTTACACCTTCTATCTTTTGATAAGGACGACTTCATTAATTCATTTGTTTAGTGATTTTTAATGTCTATGAAAATGCATAATTCTAACCAAAAGATAAAATTAGTTATGATTTTACAATGAGGTCTTGTAGTAAAATTTGATACCGACTTCAACTGGGGTTTTAACTTATTATGGTTAATAAGATAACACGTTAAAAACTATCATAAATGAAACAAAAATCAAGAGCTCCGTAGACTAGGGTCATAACCTGGTCATAGACTAGGATATTGTTGTTAGCTAAATCTTCAGGGTTAAGTAAATCCCATGCAAGATCTATGGAGAGAAGGTTCCAAAAAGCTTTTCACAGAGCTTTTACTATACAACTATATCGTCATGATGAAGAGGTAGCAGAAATTGAATGCTTCAATTTCTGCAAAATATAATTCATGCCTTAATAAATTCATACATGCATCGAGTGATAAACATAATGCTTCAAAAGAAACTTAACAACTAGAATCTTTCTTTTTCTGACAGGAGATTTACTTAACAAGGAGGTTTAAGGACCAACTTAATTAGCCATATCCTTAAGTTCGCTTCTACCAAATTAAGTTATAGTTTATACTACTTCCCTTGTCATTGATGCATTTTAATTAGAGAAACCATGTATACTCTAGTCATCAAATAATTTTAATGTCTCAATTAAATTTAACTTTCTTTAGCTTACATGCTGCAGGATAAACTCTTATGCAAACCATTTTCATAAACTATAATTCAAAGAGTACACAACTTACTTATGTATATGCGGGTCCATTTGGTCACAGTGTTTGAACCTGAGGCTCTGATGCCATTCATAATATACCCGTATTTCCTCAATGCAAATTCTGAGAATATGAGGTAATTTTTTTTGCTTTTACTATATCCAACAAGTCAACTATGTTAGTCTTTTTAGAGTGTAATCACATAACTGTAAACACTACTATCATTTTCAACTATTCAAATAAGAAAAATGTAAATCAATTTGATTAAGTTCCACTGAGTAGTTGACAAAAGGGATATACTAATAACCATACTAGTACAAGAATAATGATATGAACTTATACCTCACATCTAGAATCACATGTTGTTTTCAATTAAGAACTGTCAAACTACAATCACTCTAATACAATTCTACATAAGTGAATCTTATTTTAAAAAAAATAAAATCGTTACACATTAGTCGCTAGACTATCCTTCGAATGGCATAGCGATTACACATTAACCCTTTTCTTTTAAGCATAGTTAACATCCCTTATAATAAGGTACCATGCTTTTACTCTTGAGCGCAACCAGCAAGGATGACACATAAGTCTCTAATTTACAAAGAGTTTTCTCGATGCCTTTCATAGCCTTGGGCACGACTTCTGTAGCCACCACTTGAGGTCATGCCACCTCATTATATATAATATAAGTATATATTATCCTAAATGTTCAAGAGCATCATTTTCATAAACAAGATAAATTAAATCCAAGTAACAAAGATAACTATTAAAGAACTAATTGAACAGGTACACTCGTAACAATTAAATTACTCTACATTGTCTTTCTAGGGCCATCCCAATGCCCTTTCATCCACGAGTCATAGATTCTGCATCCAACACTCAATATACAATTAGCATTATAAAACATATAAGCTATGTTAGATTTTTATCATTTAAGCTATATGATCTTAGGATGTTATATGAGAGAATAACATGCACAACAATAAACATAAGAGACAAGAGACATAAAGAATTTTCCTCGAGGAAACCATAAAGGAGAAAATCCCGCAACTTCCTTAGAGATAGAATGAGCACCAATGGCAGCAGTAAAATGTGAAAACATAAAGATGATCTCCAACAGCTTGTTCTCTCTCTCTCGCACTTGAGAGAGATTCTCTTCTCTCCCTCATGCACCCCAGTGAGTGAGTGTGTGTGTGATAAATATAGAGGTTCACTCTCTATTTATATTCTTTCATTCACTTAATGTCCACTCCAACATGTCGGAATCACTTAACAATTACTTACCAGGGCTGACATCTCTAGGAGAGTCTAATAACCCTAGTGCCCCACAACTGTGGGGAATTTTCCCTCTGATCAACAAGGAGGGTTAAAATTGACTCAATTCTGGGGACTATTTCCCTGACTTACAATGGAGGGTTAACCTCTATGACTTTACATGACTTGTTTACATTATTGAATCTTCCAATCAGAACATCGAGGCATGACATGAATCAATTACATTACAGATACTTCCTGGAATAAACATCGGGGTACAATACATAAGATATAGAAGTGAATACATTTCGAAGTTACAAATACATCAACACTCCCTCTTAACTAGGAAGTTATTCTCTCAACACAATTTATCATCACAAGTCTTATTCTCTGTATCATATGGATAATCATCAAGTCATCTTCATATTCAAGTCATTTTCATCTTCAAGTCATCTTCATCGTCAGGTCATCTTCATCAAGTCTGGATCAACACTGGATCTGGATCATCACTGGATCATCACTTGATCTGGAGCATCACTGGATCATCATCAAGTCTGTATCATCACTTGATCTGGATCTTCATCAAATTTGGATCATCACTAGATCATCATCAAAGTTGGATCATCATTGTATCATCATCAAAGTTGGATCATCACTGGATCATCATTATCATCATTGCTTTCGGTATCTCAGTCAAATGGTGCTATCTCTTCATTCTTCTCTCCACATGAATTTCTACAGAGCCAACCCTTTTTCATGTTGGTTGTAGGCCTAGCCTCCATGTAGGTCTTCTTCAGCACTTATATCTAAACCTAAGTCAGAATGGCCCACCCAACACTTACATATGACCATGGGAGGAACACATCCAACAACCATGTCAGAAAGGCACACCCAACACTCACATATGACCATGGGAGGAACACATCCAAGAACCATGTAAAAAAGGCCCAACACTCACATCCGATCATGGGAGGAACACATACAAGAACAATATCGGAAAGTCTAAGCACTCACATCCGACCATGGGAGGAACACATCCAAGAACGATATCAGAAAGTCTCATCACTTATATCTGACCATGGGAGGAACACATCCAAGAACCATGTTAGAAGGGCTCAACACTTATATCTGACCATGGGAGGAACACATCCAAGAACCATGTCAGTAGGGATCAACACTTATATCCAACCATGTGGGGAACACATCCCACATCCATGCTAGAAGGGCTCATCACTTATATCCACCCATGTGGGGAACACATCCCGCATCCATTCTAGAAGGGCTCAGCACTTATATCTGATCATGTGGGAACACATCCCACAGTCTCCTCAGAATGGATCTGCACTTATATCTAATCATGTGGGAACACATCCCACAGTCACATCAGGATGGCTCTGCACTTACATCTGATCATGTGGGAACACATCCCACAGTAACATCAGAATGGCCCTGCACTTACATCTGATCATGTGGGAACACATCCCACAGTCACATCAGAATGGCCCTCAGCTCTAGGCTGAGTATTCCTAGTAACTGACCAGGTGCCTCCATTCTCCCATAGAATGGCCTTCAACACTTATATCTGATCATGCGGGAACACATCCCACAGTCACCTCAGAATGGATCAACACTTACATCTGACCATGGAAGGAACCAATCCTGTCACCATGTCAGAATGGCTCACGGAATCATCACTTCCCCTTAGAGGGAACCTCGATCTGGAGAACACCAAGCTTCTCCTTGAAGTACTCAAACTTTACTCTGGCCAATGGATTAGTCAACACATCAGCTATCTGTTTGTCTGTCGCAACATACTAGAGCTTCACTACTCCTCTCTACACCATATCCCTGATATAGTGATATTTGATCTCTATATTCTTCGACTTGTCATGGAACACCGGGTTCTCAAGACAACTTCACACAACTTTGGTTGTCGCAATATATACAAGTAGCATCCAACTAGAGATCAAATAAATCAGACAATAGCTTCCTCAACCATACTGCCTCACAACTCGTTGATCAAGCTGCGACATACTCTGCTTCAATTGTACTCAGTGCTACGCAAGACTGTTTCCTGCTAAACCAAGAGATCACACCTGATACCATACTGAAGCAACACCTTGAAGTGATCTTTCTATCGATGGCACTTCCTGCCCAATCTGAATCAACATAACCTTCCAGGTTAATCTTCTGATCAGCCTTATACTTGAGCCCATAGTCAACTGCACCCTTCAGGTACCTTAGAATATGCTTTGCAACAATCAAGTGAACATGTCTAGGATCTATCAGGAACTGGCTCAATGTGTTCACATCAAAGCAAATATCTGGTCTTGTATTTGTCAGGTACATCAAGGACCCAATCATCTGACGATACATCGTAGCATCAACAGCTTCTAATGAAGCATCGCTCAATAGCTTCAGGTTCGATGCCATAGGTGTGGTCATGGCCTTGCAGTCCATCATCCCTTGTCCCAGGGAGATTCCATCCGCATTTTTCCACACCTCCATTCCTAGAAAGTAGTGCATCATATCCAAGTCCTTTATCTCGAACTCAGCAGCAAGTCTCCTTCTTACAACTTTAATGAATTCCTATTTTAATTTAGGAACAAGTCATCGACATATAACAGGAGCATCACTGGTCTTTCACCTTCAACCTTGAAGCAAAGTTTGGAATCCACTTTACTCTCAGTAAATACTAGAGCCATCAGTAAGCTGTCCATCCTGTTGGACCATGTCGAACCTCAGGATCTTCTGCAGTCACTCCCTCTGAAGTGGAGCATCATTCTCCCTCTGTCTTCCATACTCTATGCACTGAAACATTCTGTACCGGAGTGACAAGTAGCTTCCTCTGCTACTAATATTCTATGTATCCATCTAGGGTCACTGGATACCAAGATCCTCTATCTTGAACCTTTTCAAAAGTTCTTCTCACACCCATATGTGAGCTTGTAATCCTCTATAGGCTTTCATCTTCAGCCTTGTAGCAAAGGTTAAGATCTTCATCAAGCTAGGTGATATTCAAGATCCTCATGTATGTGTTCTCCCATGGGTGTCTTCATACAAGGCCTTCTTTAATTTGCACACATGAGTCTGCCTTTCACGTGTCTTAACTTCTGGTGGCTGCAAATGTCTCTTCGTAGTCTATTCCTTCTTTCTGTGAGAAGCCTCATGCTACGAATCCTACCTTGTATCCCATGATGTTTCCATCTACTGCATGATGGAACTACGAACTTCCCTTCAGGTCTCGATACTGCATCCTAGACATCATTCTTCTTGACCTAGTACTCTCCTTCCCTTTCTTCTTGGCTACTTCTTCATAGCTGGAAGGTTCTACATCAATGATGTTGCTCAACAGAGTCACATAACTACACTATGTTTGAGGCCTCTTGAACCTTTTGAAAGTATCGTCATATTCTTCTTTATATGTCATCACTTGTTCTTCAGAACAAGTCTCATCCTTCTCTTCTTGTAGGTGATTATGTACACGATCTTTCCTACAAGTCAAATGCATTTGTATGGTTAGAAACATTTCATAAGGCATTTTCATAATGGAAAATTATTATGCATAAATATATGATCATGCAACTATTTTAGGCAATACAACATTCATCCATATCTCACAGAAACTTTCTAGATGCCTTCCATCTCTACCAAGACAACATTGAGATTGTGCACTAATCCAATATGTCAGCAAAGAGGCTTCATTCTAGATAAGTAGCAATGGAGAGTTGTATAGCACCATGAGCTACTTACCCATCACATGCATATTAGTAGTATACTGTCATTAATGAAAAAATTCTATCATGCATAATACATCAACTGAATATAAACAAATGCATAACAAAACAATATCATGAAATGACAATTGAATACTTATATTTATTTGTTTCGTGGGTAGACTCCTTCTTTTAGCTTCATCATCTTATTCATTCATAACATCATCATTTCTTATCCAAATGCTCAATATAGACAAGAGGCTTTTCAAGAATTGAGTTCTTCATATTCCTCATTGCTTGAGGTATCTTCTTTGAATTGTGAAATATTGATCTTCAGTTTCTCCCATCTTCTTTTCTCTTATTATGAGCCGAGCTTCTTCTTGTGTCTGCTCTTCCTAGAGTCTACTGAAAGTAATCACATCCTTGTGGCACACATTCCTTGAATGAATCCCATGATCTTGGGAGGCCATTCAAGGTGGTTATCACAACTTCTGCATTCTCCACTTCCTCTTCTATCGCTTCAATTTGTTCTTTGATTTGAGAGACCCTTGTAAAGTATGATTGTATGGTCTTTGCATTCTGGATTCTTCACATTCTTCAACTGTTTTCTCAAAGTCATCTTCCAGTTTATGTTCTTTCCTTCAAATATCTTGGTCAAGGAATCAAAACATCTCTTTCGGTGTCTTTAGGGAAGACACTTGTGGTATAAGGTGATCCATGATTGAATCAATAATGATCTTCTTGTGTAAGGATTTTAGCCTCATCTCGCTCTGGAACTGGAACTTCTCTACTTATGTAGGTGTCCAATTCATTTCCTTCAAGAACTAGTGAGATCCTACACTTCCATGCTTGGAAGTTGTCAGCCTCACAAAACTTTTCTTCAACCTGGTGTGATTAGTCATCTTGAAATGAGAACCTCAACTGTAAATAGCAAAAGATTAGATCTTACCGATTTGAGGTGTCCATTCCGGTTCCAGAGCTCGTTGATCTATGGTTTTTTAGAGAAACCCTAATTTTTAAAACTTGGAATATTTCAGATCTAATTGTATAGAAAGATAGAGATATTCAAGGCGATCTGTCCAATGTACTCCTTTTTTGAAAACATTGGAGGGAAGCTCTAGTTTACCAATTTCTTCTGCATAAATGTGTGATACTGTTTCTGCGGTATCTCTGAAAGTACTGCTCCTCTATGTCTAAAATTTTGTGCTGAGGTATCTTCATCTGTCCTTATTCCAAAACCATAGGTTTCATCAGAATTGGTTTCACCAATGGGGACTTAGGATCATTTTTCCAAGGTGACCTGTTTCAGGACTTTTCAGAATAACTAAGTTGTACGGACTTCCACATGTCATTGTTTCATCATCAGGGTCTGAAAATTTGATCATAGAATGTACATTCCGTTCCCTTTCTATAACATCTTCCAAAATTTCATTTAGACCTTCGTAGACCAAGATATAGCAATTCTCCCCAGGTGTCCCGTTTGTGGAGGAATCCTGGGAGAGGCTGGAACCCTAAATTGGAGGCATCATATCTCCTATAATATAGAGAATCTGAAGCTAAAACGTGGACACAATGTACATCAGGAATTTATCTTCGACCTGTGAAATTTTAGGCACCTGATCCTTTTCCAACCTCGTGATATAGCGCATCTACCAAAACTATATGTTTTAGTATTTTATGGTTTTTTAGGCATGGGGTCAAACTAGGGTTTGACTTTCTCAGAGTTTCACCCAACGAAAAATCTCGACCCAGGTCTCTAAAATTTGATTTTTATGAGGAGGGTAATCCTATGCCCGGCTCACTCAAAAATTACTCTTCAGTAAAAATCCCTAATTTCCAGCACTAAAAACTGAAAATGCCCAGAATCAAATTCTACTTGGACCAAAAGATGTGCCCTTCAATGGAGAGTTAGCCTAGTCTTCTTTTGCTGATGGATTGTGGAGAGAGACTGAAAAAGTAAGAATCCCTAGCTTCCACAGCTGCATAGTGTCTTCTTCTGAGGTTAGCTTTGATAGCATGTTAGATTTTTATCATTTAAGCAATATGATCTTAGGATCTTATCTGAGAGATTAACATGCACAATAATAAACACAAGAGACAAGAGACACAAAGAATTTTACTCGAGGAAACCATAAAGGAGAAAACCCTGCAACTTTCTCAGAGATAGAATGAGCACCAATGGCAGCAGTAAAACCCAGAAACATAAAGATGATCTCCAACAGCTTGTTCTCTCTCTCTCACTTGAGAGAGATTCTCCTCTCTCACTCATGCACCCCAGTGAGTGAGTGTGTGTGTGATAAACAGAGAGGCTCTCTCTCTATTTATATTCTTTCGTTCACTTAATGTCCACCCCAACATGTCAGCCTCACTTAACAATTACTTACCAGGGACGACATCTCTAGGAGAGTCTAATAACCCTAGTGCCCCACAACTGTGGGGACTTTTCCCTTCGATCAACAAGGAGGGTTAACCTTGACTCAATTATGGGGACTATTTCCCCGACTTACAATGGAGGGTTAACCTCAATGAATTTACATGACTTGTTTACATTATTGAATCTCTTGATCGGAATATCGGGGCATGACATGAATAAATTACATTACAGATACTTCCCGTAATAAACATCGGGGTACAATACATAAGATATACAAGTGAATAAATTCCGAAGTTACAAATACATCAACAAGCTACATGACAACTTCTATAAACCAAAATTCAACATTATAAGTACTTATTTAATGTTGAATTAGCTTGGGCGACTGAAAGTGTGTCTATGAATTTCCTCCCAACCATAGGCTTCATGTGACATCTGTTTTTCCCGTCTGAAGCGACCCCCGAGCTGGACGAAGAATCCACTAATGTTTGAGGTTATCAACAAAACTCTTCAACAAAATTCAAGTTAAGATATCCAAATTGTATACCTTACTTAGGATTTTGAGACTTAGTATTCCTTGTTGACAATACAATTGTAAACCTTTACTTACGACTAAACCTTCATTAAGTTTTATCATAAACAAAAGCGTACATGACATCACTTATCTATACCCTTATGTTACATTGTTTAGGACACCTTCTTTCCCTATGGTACCAGTGCTATTATTATTAAAGGACACAATTAATTCAAGTATGTGTATTGCTATACATTTCCCACAAAATAGATAGAATAAAACTCTTAAATAATTCAAGACTCTCTGCAATAGATAGTTTAGACTAAATCTTGGAATTAACCATATCTTTCAAATTTTCTCACAAACCATTAATATACATAATATAATGAGATTTATTCATACCAAAATTTAATCATTACAATACTTCATATCAACTTTATCTTTACAATGTAATTGAATGTATACCCTCTCTTAATATTCACTACATTATAATAATCCAATATAAACTTGTACAGGGTAGTGGCTAGATGTAACGTTATGTATGAGATTAATTTATCTATTATATAAATTTTATGTGTACATTTCTATGCTATACACATTCATAACTTCTCTTTTCACTCTTTACATAATTATGATCAGAACGACATCTTATTACAAAAAGATAAATAATAACTCAAACGTCCATTTTCTATGAATGAAACTTGGTTCCACTTTTCACTAAAATTATAACCATTATCCTTGGTAAGTTGAGTTGCGTGGATTTCTTCAGTAAATTACATATGGAAAAAAGTGTTAGTACATATCAAATTCCAGATCTATAAAAATAAGAACGCAGGCTCTCGCAGATGCATATCTAAACTAAAATTTTTGGCAAATGTATGGGAAATAAAAATTATATGTAAATGAACCTACATGCAGCTATCGTATATCCATATTTATACTAAAATATTGGAAATGTACTGGAAAGAAATTCATAAGTAAACAAACCAAAATGCAGGCCAAGCTTCAGACCTCGATTTCAATGAGAACAACTTCAGATCAAAATGCAGCTATACCAAAATATTTGGCATTGTATTGGCAAGAAATTCATAAGTAAACAAACCAAAACGTAGGCCAAGATTCAGATCTCGATTTCAATGAGATCAACTTCATATCAAAATGAAGCTATCATAGATCTAGATTTATACCAAATCGTTGGTAATGGAGGAATAATTTCTCAATCAAAACACATATATGAGGTTGTTTACAATATCATTTTCAGATTTATATGAAGACAGAGACACATGTAAAGAATCACATGCAAAGGTTGGGTGTGCCAGCTATCCTCAAACGTGTTTTCCATATGTTAAAGGCATAAACCAAAGATTTGGTTTGATAACTTTACATACTACAACATATAGTATTGATCTATATGAAATAAATATAGATCTGACTCGACGCATGCACATTCAAAAATTATCTATACAAACCTTGACCAATGCATACTAGATATGGCAAAAGGACGATCAACACATATTAGATCTGGATGAAAAATAATTTTATAATCGATAAAGATCAACGTCTATCATATCTGGACAAAATATCATTCTATAATCAATATAGGTCAACGCCTATCATATATGAAACAAATAAACAAATAAGAGGAAACTATATACACATACTTAGATCCATTGCTTAGCTTGCAAAATCCAAAGTTGACGAATGCTTTTCATTCAGAATGCAGAGAAAAGAGATCCACTTCCATAATTCATAAAGTAGCTATAAATATTTAGATCTAAACATACGAATGAACATATGCAGAGTTTTCCACACCACAATGATCTAGAATTACCATGCACTTGAAAATAAAATGCATGCGTACAGATTTATACGTACCCTGATTGAGTACTAGGAACCCTAGCTCCCTTATTCTCCAATGGTTATTTATCCTAGGTCTTATTGAAGGTGTAGGAAAACAATCACTCTCCCCCCTGTATTGGTCTCTCACCCCCATTTTTAAGTATAACTTTTAGTTTAAATAGGATAACAAATTAATTTCCCATGAGGACAGATGGCAGAGCCAAAATTCCATAATCGACACATCTCAAAAATAAGAATATCTTGTCCCTGTTTTCCCTATGTGTAAAAAATATGCTATCCATAAATAATAGAGCATTCTCAAAAATGCTGAAACTGTCGACAGAGTTTTTAAGCACCAACATATTGAGCCAAACGTCCACGCGCCAACCAAAATCAATGAAAAATTTGCTTAGATGTAATCTAAGTGTCAAAAGAACAAATGTATAAAATAGGACTCAGAATAAATCCCAAAAGGACCAATGCATGCAAGCAAAATTCAACATGGTGGTGCATTCGTCAAAATACAGTATCATAATCAAAAGAATTCTATTATATATATTTTATTTATAAAAGTGTTGAAGGTGTTTATCGATCAATCATTGCTAAGATGGAAGAGACCTTTTGATTGGGTGGGCAAGGTGCACCTTCTTGTGAGATAAATAACAACATTTACCCAGTCTCTATAGGGGATACCTTGGAATATATACCTTTTACTGCTCGCTAAGATTGTAAGTAAGCTTCCTGTGAATACATTAAGATTCTTAGTAATAATATGAAAAGTTAGCTTCTTGTGAATGTCTGCTATTAACTGTTTTTTAAGATTCTTAGTAAGCTTCCTTTAATTCATGGGTTTTTCTGTTTTACTTTACCAAGTGCGAAGGCCTTGTTGTAAAGTTTCTAAATAAAAAGGAGCTTATTGCTCATAATTTAAATGTAAAAAGTTTTAGTACTTTCCACAAAATGCTTTCAGCCTTGCATTTGTATATATTCATATAATTTATCTTTCTTTATAACTTATAAGTAAGATAGGAAAGGTCATAACCTTTCTAAATAGGAACTTACAAATATTTCACCAATTCTTGTTGAAGCTATAATATCAACATATTTAGAAATTTCATTGAATAACACTTTGATGATGTTGTTAAATATACCTTATGAGTCTGACAAAAACAAACTAGTGGCATTTAGCTTCTAATGTTAGCTCAAATAAATGCTTAAACCAAAAGAGCAACTCTTGTGTCCATGACACCCGTCATCTAATGACATGGATTCATAGCCAAACATCCCTCCCCCTAGTGGATTTCGTCCCCAATCATCGTTTTTAGTCACACATGCTTTTATTCTCCTAGCATTATTAAATTTCATCTATAGTTTTGATGAGGCTAGGGTTTTCCCTTACACTTCTCTTTACTTATGCTTTGTTGTTTTTCGGTCACGTACTGATGGGATGCTACATATAAACTATGTTTTAATTGATATTTTAATAGTAGAAATAGATTTAATTAATATTTTAATAGTATAAATAGAAATAGATTTTAATAGTTGAGTAGACCAAAAAATATCATTATGAGTTCCAATTACTAAGAAAGTTGTTTATGTCTTAGTTTACTTTGGTGTTGGTTTTGATGACATCCATTGAATCTAGAAATAATATTGTGAAATCCATATGGAATCATGGTAGAGTGGTCTTTCCATTACATTTGTTTCCTTTGTCTTTGAAATTGGTTCGGTATATAGAATCTCCATAATATTTTAAAATTGAAGGGAGATTGCTTTCATGATGGTTGAATGCATGCCTCATTATTGATGCACTATGAGGATATTTGATGCCAAACGTCATGATGTAGATGCATCTATTTTATTTAACCCAATTTTTCTCATATTTTAACTTCATAACCCCTCATACCACCTCACCCACTATTTCTTGTCCAAGATGGATGTAATGGTTTATGATAATAAATATCTCATAAAAATCATAAAACTATTGTAGTGAATGGAGAAAAAGAATTTCCAATACTTTGGAATTTAATCAACCTAACTAGTGGTTCCAATATGTGTTTTTGTGCTTCTTTCAGTGATACTATTGTCAAATGGGACCTCTATAATTCTTGTTTTAGAACTACATGATATGCAACAAGGCTATGTATTCTCAAGGTTTGTTTGGTTTGTTGAATGCAAGGGCACGCCACTTGATATAAAGATAGTGAAACCTTAGTTGATCATTATTTATAATGATTCCTTAAAATTTAATTTTCTAGTGCAAGGTAGTGGAAATGGGAACATGGCGTTGGGGGAATGTAAGCATTGTGTCTTCAATGTTTACAATGGTTTTGATCCTAAAATCATGGTTCCCTATATTTTGGTTTGGATTTGGGTGCATATCCCAAATATTTCGCTTTACATATAATTCAAAAAAAATATTTAATAAATAAGGGATGTTATTTGTAAGATTGTGTCTAGTGGAACCCCACCCAAGAAATGGAACACTAACATTTCCTAGGATGTGTAGAAATTTGTCTTAAGTGAGTCTTACCAAAGGATTTTGAAGTCGAATTCAAAGGATTTGAACCATTTGTATGTAAAAAATTTAAATTTCAAAATCTTTGTATTCATTTGCATAATTTTAGGAATATAATCATCTAGAGGAATCATGCAATATTACAGGTAAAAATCTTTATGTCTAAAGGGAAATAAATATTTGCAAAAAAAATCTAATTCTAGAACCTGGTAGATTCCTTTTTCGAATTCCCATATTTAATGAGGAAAAAAACGTTGAATCTAAACACCATAAAGTAGGGAAGGAGATAAATGAAGCTGGAGAAGAAGTTGGAAAACCATTGAAGTGAAAAAGTCTATGGATAAGTTCAAAGAAGTTATGACTATTCATTACCCAAACAAAGTTGTAGAAGGTAAATAAAATGTTGTACTAGGATTAAAATATGAGCCAAACCCATAGGAAAAGGTCATGTATATTTTAAGTTTATACTTTAAAGAGGGATAGTTCGAATAAGAATTTCTCAAGGAAATTAATAAGTTTCTTCAAGAACAATTTGACAACAATGGGTGAAATGTTTCCCTCATCCATAAAATGGAAGAACATTGGGTCAGGAATATATTGTAGGCCAATAATTCAACCTAAAATTACTCCATCATGGGTTGGTTTAAGTGGTAATAGGCAACCACTATAATGACACATATTTAAAAAAAGGTTTGCTTTAATCTAATTCCTATTTGTATAAAATGTGACTTGAAACTTTCCAATTAATTCTTTTAAATAAATGAGAATTTTCAAATGATGTCTTGAATGCTATCATGGAATTATATAATAATTGCTTAACCACAACCATAACATCTAAAATAATTTCTTGACAAAAGAAGCATAATATTCTAATTAGAACATAGCCAAAAGATTCTTCAAAATATTTTTTTATGAACGTGTTTTGGTCTATTGGTCTATTTCAAAATTTTAGGACTTCTTAAACAAAAAATAGGAGACAATACATGTTTTGTATGAGGTTAAAAACACTGAACTCACTCATGGTGAATGATAAATAAAATGAAAAGGGATGTGCATTAACATATAATTAAATGCAATCAATAATGATATACCTTCATAACATAGTACAAATTTCAATCATAATAAATAAAATGGTAAGGATTTGGTTCTTAATTCAATTATCATAAGATATGGAATTGTGGCTAAAACGGATCGAAGAATTAAATTTCTCCATTAGAATAAAAAAAGAGGTATTGAAATGTCAAATTCCAACAACCAAATTTTAAAAAGATAATGAGGATTAAGAAAAAAAAATATATATGTCCTATTTAAGAAAACAAAATAAATATATGTCCTAACAATAGAATAATGAGGACGATAAAATTCTAATTCATGGCCACTAAAACAACATGCTTTTAGTACTAGTATTTGAGGTGATGATTTAGATATTTTGAAATTGACATTGTAAGTTCATATTCCATATTAAAGTCATATGTTGATCTAAAAAAATAAATTGAGAGAACTCTACATGTGATAAAAAACCATGAATAACCATGAATATCTCACATTATAGCAACTAGACATTGATTCCTTTTAAATTTCTTCATGCGTAATAAATATTTACAAACCTTCCAATCTATATTATCCATTGGGAAAAAAAGTGATTTAATTTTTTTGGAGGAATACATGAGCTATGGATTTATGAAAACCAACAATTGTATAATCAAGGATATGCGATAATTTTATTGAAACTTTCATTTTTTTATGACATGGCATTAAAAAAACATTTTTTCTTTGAAGAACATTGAGATTTTGAATTGTGAGACATTGCCAATATATTTACAAATAGAATATTAGGATTTTCTTGAATATGCGGGATATCAAAATTTTCAATAAAAAAACTATATGTTTTAATGTTAAAAAAAAAACCAAAAACACATATATTTCAAGGAAAAAATAAAAAAACTAGTTAGCTAGTGATTTCATCATTACTAAGGGAAAACAATATAGCAGGGAGATTATTCTTTCTTACTTACTCTATATTTTATTTATTGTTATAGGATTCAAAATAATGTTGAAATACAAGTCTATATCCATTCCTTTTAACCACTAGAATATAATGGCATGACATAATATTTTATTCCTACTTGGTCATTTCCATTTTCATAGATAAGGGAGAATTGGTAGGTGAACTCAAAGTTACCATATTGAGCATTAAAGGGTAATTTTAATAGACTTGTTATTGAAGGTATAAATACCATTAGACAAAAAATATTGGAATATTTTTTAAAAAAATATTGGAATATTTTTTAAAAAAATATTAAGGATTGGGGAGGTGATTCAATCACCAACATAATATGACTATGAAAAAGGGGTTCAAATAGTTTTCAAACAAAAATTAGTCCTATTGTTTGAAAATTAAATATCTCGATACAATAATTTGAAATGGAAGAAATCAACATTACAACACAACTTGCTCCATTGTATTGGGGATGTGCTCCTTGTGCTCCTTGTGCTCTTCTCAAGCCTAAGATGGTGGGGACCCTAGTGAAATGTTTCACCACATACCCTATTTTTGTGAAACTCCATGAAACACACAAAAATGTTTCACATGTATAGGGAGGGATCACTTCATAAAAGGAAGGAAATGTTGGTGCCACCTTCTAAAAAAGTGGACATCTAGATGATCCTTGTAAAAAATCGGAGCATATCGATTCCCCCCATGATTTTTAAAAATATTTTTTAGAAGTAAAAGCAATATAATTTCCCTAACCTAACCTAATGCCTCTACATATAATTTTCCATATCTATTTGACATATACAAGTTTACCATTTAAAATTTATATTCGAGATAGGAATTTATATTTATGAAGAGTGTCAAGCAACCAAGGAAGTCGAAGAAGGTGTTTCTTTTTGCTAAGGTGTTTCTAAGACACCAAGTAGGAGATATTAGAAGCCAAAAGCAAGATGCAATGATTAAGCTAATAGCAATAACCAATCCACCAAATATTAGGTTCATGATTTTGATTTTGGTTTTTATTGGGATTGTTTGGGTTTAACTCTTAACAACAAAATTTTAATATGTATAATATCCAACTATCCACATTTAAGTGTTTAACAACAAATTACGACATGTAGTGGATTGTTTAACAATCAATAACATAGTCATGTCATTTACATACGACCCCCCATTTCTAGGGACCTCAACATCCCCTTGTACTCACTAAAATTTCAGGGGTTTATCCACACATGCCCCAAGTGTGTTTCCCCACTACTATGTCCCCATGACTAGGAAACTTGGTTGAGTATTGGAAAAGATTTAATTGAAAATAAAGATTCAAAATAAATAGGTATCCAAATAAACCTATCCCATAGAAATATTCAAAGGAGGATGATGATATTTTAATGCTTTGGATATGAAATTTTGTAGAAATTGTATTATACATCAACAACTTGTTATTAACATTCTAAAACCTAAATAACAATAATTACATAGAAGAAAGATAACCCAATGCATGATATATATATATATATATATATATATATATATATATATATATATATATATAATATGTACATTAAGTACCCCTTAATATAATATCAATACTGATAAATTTCTCTCAACTTGCTTGTATACAAATGATGCTTAACCTAACAAATATATATAGTATTTTTTTAAATACTCATTTCATTTATGATAAAGTGTGGGATATCTAAGGGCCCTCACTAAAATCAGGTGTAATCATAGTCAGTCCACAGAAAGTGTGAATCTAACCCACCAAGAACACAAGAGTACCCGTTAATATTTTTCAACATAGAATCAAAATTAACCAACATTAACCTAAGGGCACAAATTTTGAAACTTAGCATAAAAGAAAACCTTGAGGCAATAATAGTCACTAAATTTTGGATACATTCAAGATTATATTTTATCAACTAAATATTACATTCTAACATCCCTCCTAATATAAAATTACAATAGATGTGGAAAATAAAACAAAAATTCCAAACAAATATTAAATTAATACTACCTTAATGTTTAGTTGGGTAGGGAATATAACTATGGCCAATGATATCCAAATCTTAAGTAAGGTGCATATAATCTATCTAAAAGGGATTTTACAAAATTGTAACCTCTAAAACACATTCATAAAAACCTCTTCACAACTATCTAATAAAACACAAGTTTAAACAGAGGGTCCTAATTTAAAATTATAACTTTTAATAGAGCTTCAAATGAACCTGTTTAAAATTTGTGGATGAAACAAAATTTTGAATGAACATAACATGCAAAAGTTCCTAGAGTGAGGAGTCAAATATTATAGTTTGGTCAGATAATAGCCTCTAAAATAAATGAAGAAGAAGATGGAAAACATCAGGTTCAAGTTTAAGAAATCACACCATAAATGTTATTAAGTAGAGGGTTAAAAATCAACAAGAAATGATCGAATCACACAAAATAAGATTCAAACTAATAGAGATAAAATCCAATGAATATGTGATGAAATCAAGTGTCAAATATCAACAAGGATTCTCCATGATGAAAATGGAGTGGACCACATTTTTTTTAGTAAAAGGGTAAAAAAGAACTAACAATTTTTTCAAACAAAGCGTGATAATATGGGTTATCCATTACAAAAATATAGTTTTCCTATCCATATACAAAAGTGAACAACAAAGGATGAATTTATAAAGAAAAAATGTGTGATAGTTAAAATAATTAAACCATTTTAAAAAAGAAATAAAGGTTTGTCATTCCATCTAAAGCTCATTTCAAACAAGGTCCTTAATGAATAATTCATAGGAAAAAATCATTGGAAAAAATGTGATCTCAAGATCATAATGAAGTCCGTTTGTTTTCATGTAATCTGCATTTGATGTCATACCTCCAACAATATTCAGTTTAATAGTCTATTATCATATAAAATAGTTAGGTTTTTAAATATTTCCACAAACTTGTAGATTCAGAGATCCCTAACTAGATTTGGAATTAATACATGATTGTAATGATGAACTTTTGCTGATGGGAAAATATCTTACATGGATATGAGGATCTATTTGGCGAAAAATCATGTGTAGAGAGAACATGCCTGACAATAACTAACAACAGTTTGGTGCAAACGTTGATTTGTTCAATATTTCTTCTCGTGGTCAGTATTCCTCAATGCACATGCTAGCTAAAAAAAATGATGATAATGACAACAATCATAGAGTGGTAAATCGTGGGGATTCTGATATAGTCATGGTGGTGTAATCCAATTCCTTCAAAAAAGAAGATAAAATTTAACGAAATTTAACATTGGATTTGATGCTTCAACTTTAGGGATTTGGAACTAAAAAATCATTTATTAGAACTCAGAAATATGCAATAGGCTTGTCAATTCGAAATCTTTGATCAAACTTTCCACATTTACAGATGCGATAAAATTATTATAATTTAGGATTCATCATATGATACACTACCTCGGGTCAACAATGTCCTAATAACCTCAGAAGAGGTTGATTGGATTTATATAAGTACAAGACCACCGATATTATTTTCTGTGTTTTAAGATTAACCTTGGCTCCAACACATTGAAGTGGAATAATTGGCAATTACCTTTGATCCAACTTTTTGCATTTATCGAAGTGAGAAGATTAAATTTTTTATTGTGGAATCTGGCATAGGGTATGATACATTGGACTGAGAACTTCAGAGGACTTATTCACCTCTGTCCTCACTCACTAACATCACAATATGTTTTCATTGGGCTTAAAATCTGATTCAGTTTGGTTTACACCCAAAAAAAATTATGTATAATAAAGTGCACACAATAGGTACATAAAATAAAATTAAAAATGAACGCACATAATAAGTATACAAAATAAGATTAAAAACGATATTTGAAGAGAACAAATATACATATATTTTACAATATAGCTTAAAAGTGGTAAAAACTAGGAATGAACAAAAGATAAAAAATAAAATAAAAACTGAATTTTATGTACTTACGAGCAACAACCATATTAAGATTAATGGACACACATAAATTACTAATACAAAACAAAATTTTTTGAGAACCCTCACCCCTTCTTATTCATATTTATATATTGCATTGAGCCTATCACCCTTGGAGCACATTACCTAACTAATTGTTCCGAGGATGTTAGGTTTCCAAATGGAAAGATTATTAAGTTGTGCATGGTTTCACTACAATCAAGGCTGACTTCATTTTCTAAGAGATGAAGTCATTGGATTACAACTAAAACTTCATCTAATAGTTTTTTATCACCATGTTAATGAAAATTTAATTTAATAGTTGTATCACTATTGGAGTTAAGGTAATAGTTATTTATGGTTAATCTAATAGTTATCCAACATAATCGTGATTAGAGTTGAAGTTAAGCTAATAGTTGTAGAATCATTAGAGTTAAGCTAATAGATGTATCTAATAATTAATTTAAAAGTTAATATATCAAGAATTGCACTTCAAGTAAAAGTCATGATTGGAGTTGAATTTAAGCTAATAGGTGTATCATCAATGGAGTTAAGATTGTAGTTGTATCTAATAATCGAATAATTATATCTAATAATTGAACAGTTGAAGTTGAAGTTTAATTTTTCCAACTATCATGAACTATACTTATCACATGTTAACTAAGCTATTTTATTTATTTATTTGAATTTTTGAATTATTAATTTTGAATGGCGCCCATAGAATCAATTTGTATAGTACATTTGTCTAATTCTCATCCATAGATGAGAAAGCATAGATGATAGTCCACTCCAAAATTCTAAGATAGATACGTCATAAGAGTAACAAGATGCATGATTTTATTAGGATTTTGGAGGAGTTTATTAGGAGTTCGAACGATTTTATTAGGAGTTTGACTCTTACATGACTCCACATTAGCTAGAATCCTAGATGCCAAATGCAATTGGACTAAGCCTTAAGTGATTAGATTTGAAGTTAAGAAAATAGTTGTATCTAATAATTGATGGAGTTAATATCATACTTGTATCTAATAATATAATATTTGAAGATTAATTTTAATTTTTACAACTATCACTAACTGTACCTATCACAAGTTAATTAAGCTATTTTTTACTTTTTTGAAATTATTAATTATTAATTTTGGACGACGCCCATAGAATTAATCTAGAAAGTACACTTGTCTTATTCTTGTCCATAGATGGTAGTCCACCAAAAAAATATAAGATATATATTCCCATCGACATAAATATACATACGCTATCGGCATAACGACATGCAAGAGTTTATTAGGAGTTTATTAGGAGTTCGAATGATTTTATTAGGAGTTTGACTCTTACATGACTGCACATTAGCTAGACTCCTAGATTCCAAATGAAGTTGGACTAAGCCTTAAGTGATTAGAGTTGAAGTTAAGATAATAGTTGTATTTAATAGTTAAGCTAATAGGTATCCAATATAACTGTGATTAGATTTGAAGTTAAGCTAATAGTTCTAGAATCATTGGAGTTAAGCTGATAGTTGTATCTAATAATCGATGCAGTTAAGCTCATCGCTGTATCTAATAATTGATGGATTTAAGCTCATCGTTGTATCTAATAATCGATGGAGTTAAGCTCATCGTTGTATCTAATAATAGAAGAGTTGAATATTGATTTT
>LPNX010370271.1:114397-184094 GCA_001517045.1 Pseudotsuga menziesii | reverse complement strand
ATAAAACTATTGTTGTGAATAGAAAACAAAAATGGCCCATAATTTGGAATTTAAGCAACCTAACTAGTGGTTCCAATATGTGTTTGTGTGCTTCTTTCAATGATACTATTGTTAAAAGGGACCTCTATAATTCTTGTTTTAGAACTACATGACATGAAACAAGGCTATCCCTTCTCAATGTTTGTTTAGGTTTTTGAATGCAAGGACATGTCACTCAAGATATAAATGTAGTGAAACCTTTAGTTGATCATTATTTATAGTGATTTCCTTAAAAGTTCATTTCCTAGTGCAAGGTAGTGGCAATGGGAACATGGTGTTGGGGGAATGTAAGAATTGTATCTTCAATGTTTACAATGGTATTGATCCTAAAATTATGGTTCCCTTTATTTGGGTTTGGATTTGGGTGCATATTCCAAATATTCCCTTTTACATATAATTCGGAAACATTCTTTAATAAATAAGGGATGTTACTGGTAAGATTATCTCTAGTGGAACTCCACCCAAGAAAGGGAACACTAACATTTCGTAGTATTTGTAGAAATTTATCTTAAGTGAGGCTTGCCAAAGGATTTTGAACTCAAATTCAAAGGATTTCAACCATCTGCATATAAGAAAGTTAAATTTCAAAATATTTGTATTCATTTACATAATGGTAGGAATATACTCATCTAGAGGCATCATACAATATTAAAGGTAAACATCTTTATTTCTAAAGGGAAATAAATATTTGCAAAAAAATATAATTTTGGAACCTAGTAGATTATTTTTTTGAATTCTCATATTTAAAGAGGAAACAAACATTGAATCTAAACATTGTAAAGTAGGCAAAGAAGTAAATGAAGCTTGAGAAGAAGTTGGAAAATCATTGAAGTGAAAAATCCTATGGATAAGTTCAAATAAGTTATGACTCCATTACCCAAACAAAGTTGTAGAGGGTAAATAAAATCTTGTACTAGAATTAAAATATGAGACAAAACCATAGGAAAAGGTCATGTATATTGTAAGTTTATAATTTAGAGAGGGATAAGTGGATAATAATAAAGTTCAAATAAGAATTTCTCAAGGAACTTTATAAGTTTCTTCAACAACAATTTGACCACAATGGTTGAAATGTTTCCCTCATCTCTAAAATGGAAGAAAGTTGAGTTAGGATGATATAGTAGGCCAATCATTCAACCTAAAAGCACTCCATCATGGGTTGGTGTAAGTGGTCATAGGAAACCACTATAATGACAAGTCCTTAAAAAAAGTTTCCTTTAATCTGATTCCTATTTGAATAAAATGTGATTTGAAACTTTCCAATTAATTGTTTTAAATACATGAGAATTTTAAAATGAAGTCTTGAGTGCTACCATGAAATTATATGATAATTTCTTGACCACAACCATAACATCTAAAATAATTTCTTGACACAAAAAGTATAATATTCTGATTAGAACATAGCCAAAGGATTCTTCAAAATATTTTTTAATGAACGTGTTTTGGTCTATTGGTATAACCACCATTTCATACATTCCTATACAACGTATTTCAAAATTTTAGGACTTTTTAAGCACAAAATAGGAGACAATACGGGTTTTGTATGAAGTTAAAAATAGTGAACTCAAAATATTTGTATTCATTTACATAATGGTAGGAATATACTCATCTAGAGGCATCATGCAAATTAAAGGTAAACATCTTTATTTCTAAAGGGAAATAAATATTTTCAAAAAAAATATAATTCTCAAACCTAGTAGATTATTTTTTTCGAGTTCTCATATTTAAAGAGGAAACAAACGTTGAATATAAACACCATAAAGTAAGCAAGTAGATAAATGAAGTGGATAAGAAGTTGGAAAATCATTGAAGTGAAAAAGTCTATGGATAAGTTCAAAGAAGTTATGACTCCATTACCAAAACAAAGTTATAGAGGGTAAATAAAATCTTGTACTAGGATTAAAATATGAGACAAACCCATAGGAAAAGGTCATGTTTATTGTAAGTTTATACTTTAGAGAGGGATAAGTGGATAATAATAAATTTCAAATAAGAATTTCTCAAGGAACTTTATAAGTTTCTTCAACAACAATTCGACCACAATGGTTGAAATGTTTCCCTCATCTCTAAAATTGAATAAAATTGGGTTAGGAAGATATAGTAGGCCAATCATTCAATCTAACNTTTATAAGTTTCTTCAACAACAATTCGACCACAATGGTTGAAATGTTTCCCTCATCTCTAAAATTGAATAAAATTGGGTTAGGAAGATATAGTAGGCCAATCATTAAATCTAACATCACTCCATCATGGGTTGGTGTAAGTGGTCATTGGCAACCACTATAATGACATGTCCTTGAAAAAAAGTTTGCTTTAATTTGATTCCTATTTGTATAAAATGTGATTTGAAGCTTTTTAATTAATTGTTTTCAATACATGAGAATTTTCAAATAAAGTCTTGAGTGCTACCATGAAATTATATAATAATTTCTTGACCACAACCATAACATCTAAAATAATTTCTTGACACAAAAAGCATAAAATTCTGATCAAAACATAGTCAAACGATTCTTCAAAATATTTTTTAATGAACCTGTTTTGGTCTATTAGTATAACCCCCATTTCATACATTACTATACAACCTATTGCAAAAATTTAGGACTTCTTAAGCACAAAATAGGAGACAATACATGTTTTGTATGAAGTTAAAACCAATGAACTCACTCGTGGTGAATGATAAATCAAATGAAAAAGGAGGTGCATTAACATAGAATTAAATGCAATCAATAATGATATACCTTGAGAACATAGTACAAATTTCAATAAGAATAAATAAAATGGTAAGGATTGGGTCCTTAATTCAATTATCATAAAATATTGATTCGTGGCTCAAACAGATCGAAGAATTAAATTTCTCCATTGGTAAAAAAAATATTGAAATGTCAAGTTCTAACAACCAAATTTAAAAAAGACAGCGAGAATTAAGAAACAAAATAAATAATATCCTAATTAAGAAAACAAAATAAATATATGTCCTAACAATAGAATAATGGAGTCGATAAAATTCTAATTCATGGCCACTCAAACATCATGCTTTCAAGTACTAGTTTTGAGGTGATGATTTACATATTCGGTAATTGACATTGTGAGTACATAGTCCATCTTAAAGTCATATGTTGATGTAAAAAAAAAAATTAAGAGAACGTTAAGATCTCATGTGAAACAACCATGAATATCTCACATTATAGCCACTAGATATTGTTTATTTTTCAATTTCTTCATGCGTAATAAATATTTACAAACCTTCCCATCTATATTATCCATTGAGAATACAAATATGATTTATTTTTTGGGGAATACGTGAGCTATGGATTTATGAAAACTACAAAACTTGTATAATCAAGGATATGTGGTGAAACTTGCATCCCTTTTATGACATGGCATTAAAAAACATTTTTCTTTGAAGAACATTGGGATTTTGAATTATGAGGCATTCCAAAGATCTTTACAAAGAGAATATTAGGATTTTCTTAAATATGTGGGATATTGATTTTTTTTAAAACTATATGTTTTAATGCTTAAAAAAACACATATATTTCAAGGAAAAAATAAAAACAACTAATTAGCTAGCGATTTCATCATTACTAATGGGAAAACAATATAATATGGAGACTTCGCTTTCTCACCTACTCTAGATTGTCTTTATTGTTAGATGATTCAAAATAGTATTGAAATACAAGTCCATATCCATTTCTTTCAGCCACTATAATATAATGGCGTGACATAATATTTTATTCCTACTTGGTCATTTCCCTTTTCATAGATAAGGAGGAACTGGTAAGTGAACTCAACGTTACCATATTGAGAATTAGAGTGTACTTTTAATACACTTGCTATTGAAGGTATAAATATTATTAAACAAATAATATTGGAATATTTTAAAAAAATATTAAGGATTGGGGAGTTGATTCAATAAACAACATAATATGATTATGACAAAAGTGTTCAAATGGTTTTCAAACAAAAAATATTCCTAATGTTTGAAAATTAAATATCTTGAAACAATAATTTTAAATGGAACAACTTAACGTTACAACAGAACTTGCTCCATTGGGTTGAGGATGTGCTCCTTGTGCTCCTTGTGCTCCTCTCATCCCTAAGATGGTGGGGACCCTAGTGAAATATTTCACCACATCCCCTATTTTTGTGAAACTCCATGAAACATACAAAAATGTTTCACCCTTATGGGGAGGGATCACTTCATAAAAGAAAGGACATGTGGGTGCCACCTCCCAAAAAAGTGGACATTTAGCTGTAAAAAATGGGTGCATATGGATTCCCTCCACGATTTTTTAAAAATATATTTTATAAGTAAAAACAATCTAATTTCCCTATCCTAACCTAATGCCTCTACATATAATTTTCCGTATCTATCTTACATATACATGTACCATTTAAAATTTGTATTTGAGATACTAATTTATATTTATGAAGAGTGTCAAGCGACCAAGGAAGTCGAAGAAGGTGTTTCTTTTTGCTAAGGTGTTGCTGTAACACCCTTGTTTTGACCCCATTTGCATTAAATGTATATGATGTAAATATTGTAATTAATCATGGCAAGTAGATAAAGGAAAAATACCCACCATTTATTTATCATTTTATGTTTCGGCGATTAAAATCGATGCCAATGGTATTTTGTGCTAGCCAACACATTATAATTTTGGACATCATGTAAATATGCAATTTAATTAAATACCCACAACGAGCTATGTCAATGCAACATTAAAAAAGATGGGGCATGATTTGCTAAGGATAAGGGGGAGGGGGGGGGGGATATTCAAACTTTTGGTCCAATGGGGAAAAGCCAAATGTCAAAGGGAGAACCCATCAAACTGTCAACTACCCATTTTGTCTTTTGTGGCCAATCATTTAATTCTGCTAGAATTAGTTGGGTTAGTTATTGCATGAGAATGGGAAATATATGGGAGTCATAAATTCGAATTTGGGGAAGCACCCATTTTTGGGAAAACATTTTTTGACTTTTGGGGTAAGTTAACACCCAAAAATGCATGCCCATTTGGTGGATCACTGATGTCCTCCATTTCCTCACGCAGGGGAAGCTTTGAGAGCTATTTTTCCTCCATGTTTTTGGTTTGTTGTGTTTTTCCTTCACGTTGGGGACTCCTGGGCATTTTTCTCACCCATCATTCATCCACGTTGGGGCTCTCTCAAGCAGCTGGGATATTTCTGTGTGTGGAATTCATGTTTTTGTCTGATGTGTGCATTTTTCATCATGTGGGAATTCGTTTTATTCATTTTCCTTAGACTGGGAAATCATTTTTGTAATGATCAGTGGTTGGGTCCCCCCCCAAACAATTTTACAGTATGTTCCATTATTTTCCAAGCTGGAAATCATTTTTTGGTAATGCCCAATGAGTAGTAGAAGAGACCCACAATTTTTTGGTGTTGTTGAGTCTGTTTTGGCCATGTGAAGGACATAAAAGTTTTTGGAAATCGAATTACTGTTAGGGGGGTTATTTTTATCCAACTTGAGCATTCGTTTTGTTTCCCAAACTGATTTTCCTCAAACCCATAAATTGTATTGTGTGGTGGGTGCATCCTTTGTTTTGGTCTGAACTGGTTTGGAGTGGAATTGGGTCTAAAATGGCTTGATAAACCTAGTGTAGGAAGGAACCTCACAGACATATCTAGAGGGGCTGGTTTTCTTCTTTGCACATCTTGAAGAGAACTAGAAGGGAAGGCATAGCTCGAGGGACTGTGTAGCAAAGAAGGGGATTCTTCCTTGTTTTGGATGTGTAGATGTTTTAGAATCCAACCCATATCTGGTGTAGGTTTCCATAGCCCTATGGTTGGGTTCACAAGTTTAGAAGTTTAAGATTTCCAGCTATTTAGCAGCCTGATAAACCCAAATTTAGTTTTGGCTTAGCTGAATTTTGTTATGTCTTTGGCTATGTGTGAGTTTATCATAGTTCCCTTATTCCTGGTGGGAATCATNCCAGCTATTTAGCAGCCTGATAAACCCAAATTTAGTTTTGGCTTAGCTGAATTTTGTTATGTCTTTGGCTATGTGTGAGTTTATCATAGTTCCCTTATTCCTAGTGGGAATCATGTAATTCCTGGGTGTTAGTGCTGCTGAGATATTGATGAGCACACTGGCCTATGGTTGGGTGGAACATTGCATCGACATAGTTAGTTGTGGGGCAATATTTTTTCATGATAAGTATTTCTTGTGTGTAATATCTGCATTGTATTTGCTTAAGGAATTATGTGAACAGGATGAATTATTGAATGGAAATGTAAATGATTTCATATGCATATTGCATGTTTATACATCTGTGTATGTATTTAAGTTCAATGCATTTTATATCATGTTCACGGGACTTAAATTGCCTGGATTTGTTAGCAGTAATGTCTCTCTCTAGTAGAGGGGTGGGGACATGACAGTTCCTAAGACACCAAGAAGGAGCTATTAGAAGCTAAATATTTGATGTGGAATTATTTCCTACATGAATGCATGTTTTATTTTATTTAATCATAACTAAACTGTAACATACCCGTATTTCCTCAATGTAAATTCTGAGAAAATGGGGTAAATTTTTTCGTTTTACTATATCCAACAAGTCAACTATGTTAGTATTTTGAGAGTGTAATCACATAACTGTAAACACTACTATCATTTTCATCTATTCAAATAAGAAAATTGTAAATCATTTTGATTAAGTTCCATTGAGTAGTTGACAAGTGGGATAAACTAATAACCATACTAGTACAAGAATAATGATAAGAAATTATACCTCACATATAGAATCACATTTTGTTTGCAATTAAGAACTGTCAAACTACAATCACTCTAATACATTTATACATAAGCAAGTCTTATTAAAATAGATAAAACTTTACACATTAGTCGCTAGATTATCCTCTGAATGGGATAGCGATTACACATTAACCCTTTTCTTTTAAGTGTAGTTAACATCCCTCATAACAAGGTACCATGCTTGTACTCTTGATCGCAACCGAAAAGGATGACACATAAGTCTCATATTTACCAAGAGTTATCTTGATGCCTTTCGCAGCCTTGGGACAGCTTCTGCAACCACCACTCGAGGTCATTCCACCTCATTATATATAATAGAACTATAAATTACCCTACATGTTCAAGAGCATCACTTTCATAAACAAGATAAATTAAATCCATGTAACAAAGTTAACTGTTAAATAACTAATTAAACAAGTACACTCGTAACAATAAAATTACTCTACACTATCTTTTTAGGGCTATCCCAATGCCCTTTCATCCATGAGTCATAGATTTTGCATCCAACACTCAATATACAATTAGCATTATAAAACATCTAAGCTACATGAAAACTTATATAAATCAAAATTAAACATTATAAGTACTTCTTTAATGCTTAATTAGCTTGGAATACTGAAAGCATGTCTACGAATTTCCTCCCAACCATAGGCTTCATGTGACATCTATTTTTCCCATCTGAAGCCACCCCTGAGCTGGGTGACGAATCCACTAAGGTTCAAGGTTATCAACAAAATTCAAGTTAAGATATCCAAATGTATACCTTACTTGGGATTTTGAGACTTAGCATTCCTTGTTGACAATACAATTGTAAACCTTTACTTACGACTAAACCTTCGTTAAGTTTAATCATAAACAAAAGGGTACATGACATCACTTATCTATACCCTTGTGTTAAATTTTTTATGCCACCTTATTTCCTTGTGGTACCAATGTTATTTCCATTAAAGGATACAATTAATTCAAGTATTTGTATCGCTATACATTTCCCACAAAATAGATAGAATAAAACTCTTAAATAATTCAAGACTTCCTACAATAGATAGTTTAGACTAAACCTTGGAATTAACCATATCTTCCAAATTTTGTTACAAACCATTACTATAAATAATATAATGGGATTCATTCATATCAAACTTTAATCATTACAATAATTCATATCAACTTTATCTTTACAATGTAATTGAATGTATACCCTCTCTTAATATTCACTACATTATAACCATCCAATATAAACTTGAACATGGTAGTAGCTAGATGTAACATTATGTATGATATTACTTTATCTATTTCCTAAAATTTATTTGTACATTTCTATTCTATACACCTTCATAACTTCCCTTTTCACTCTTTACATAATTATGCTCAAAACGACATCTTATTACAAAAAGATAAATAATAACTCAACCACCCATTTTCTATAAACGAAACTTGGTTCCACTTTTCTCTAAAATTATAACCATTATCCTTGGTGAGTTGAGTTGCGTGGATTTCTTCTGTAAAGTACATCTGGAAAAAATTGTTAGTGACATATCAAATTTCAGATCTATAAAACTAAGAACGCAGGCTGTCGCAGATCCAGATATATACTAAAACTTTTGGCAAATGTATTGGCAAGAAAAATTATATGTGAATGAAGCAACATGTAGCTTTGTAGATATAGATTTATACTAAAATATTGGCAATGTACTGGCAAGAAATTCATAAGTAAACAAACCAAAAAACAGGTCAAGATTTAGATCTCGATTTCAATTAGAACAACTTCAAATCAAAATGCAGCTTTCACAGATCTAGATTTATACCAAAATATTTGGCAATGTACTGGCAAGAAATTCATAAGTAAACAAACCAAAATGTCGGTCGAGCTTCACATCTCGATTTCAATGAGAAAAACTTTAGATCAAAACGCAGCTATCATAGATCTAGATTTATACCAAATCGTTGGTAATGGAAGAATCCGTTCTAAATCAAAACACAGATCTAAGGTTGTTTACAATATCATTTTCAGATTTATACGAAGACAAAATCACAGGTAAAGAATCACATGTAAGGGT
This sequence comes from Pseudotsuga menziesii, assembly GCA_001517045.1. Lineage (NCBI taxonomy): Eukaryota > Viridiplantae > Streptophyta > Pinopsida > Pinales > Pinaceae > Pseudotsuga > Pseudotsuga menziesii. Next base: position 175,223 of record LPNX010370271.1, on the reverse strand, counting down.
TGGGTGTACCAGTTATCCTCAAATACGTTTTCCATATGTTAAAGGCATAAACCAGAGATTGGGTTTGCTAACTTTACATACTACAGCATATAGTATTTATCTGTATGAAATAATTATAGATCCAACCCAACACATGAACATTAAAAAATGATCTATACAAACCGTGACTAATGCATACTAGATTTGGCAAAAGGACGATCAACGCATATCTGATCTGGATGAAAACTATTTTTATAATCGATAGAGATCAAATCCTATTAGATATAGACAAAAATACATTCTATAATCAACATAGGTCAACTCTTATCATATTTGAAATGAATAAACAAATCGCACGCAACTATATACACATATTCAGATCCATTGCTTAACTTGCAAAATTCAAAGTCAAAGAATTATTTTCATTCAGGTTGCAGAGAAAAGAGATCCACTTCCATAATGCATAAAATAGCTATAAATATTCAGATCTAAACATACGAATGAACATATGCAGAGTTTACCACACCGCAATGATCCAGACCTGCCATCTACTTGAAAATAAAATGGACGCATACAGAGTTATATGTACCTCGATTAAGGACTGTGAACCCCAACTCCCTTATTCTCCAATGGTTATTTCTCCTAGATCTGATTGAAGATGTAGGAAAACGGTTAATCCCCCCTGTATTGGGGTCCCCCTTTTTAAGTAGAACGTTCAGTTTTAGTAGGATAACAAATTAATTTCCCATGAGAACACATGGCAGAGACATGATTCCATAATCGACACATCTCAAAAATAAGAAGATCTTGTCCCAGTTTTCCCTATGTGTCAAAAATATGCTATCTGTAAATAATAGATCATTCTAAAAATGATTAAACCATTGACGGATATTTTAAGCACCAACAAGTTCAGCCAAATATCCATGCGCCAGCCAAAATCAACGAAATATTTGCTTAGATGTAATCCAAGTGTCAAAAGAACAAATGTATAAAATAGGAATTAGAATAAATCCCAAAAGGCCTAATGAATGAAACCAAAATTCAACATGGTGGTGTATTGATCGAGAGTACGATATCATAATCAAAAGAATTCTATTATATATATTTTCTTTATAAAAGTGTTTAAGGTGTTTATCGCTCAATCATTGCCAAGATGGAATAGACCATTTGATTGGGCAGGCAAGGCACACCTTCTTGTGAGTTGAATCCCCACGTTTACCCAGTCTCTATAGGGTGAGCTACCTTGGAATATATGCCTTTTATTGCTCGTTAAGATTGTAAGTAAACTTCCTATGAATACATTAATATTCTTAGTAATAATATGAAAAGTTAGCTGCTTGTGAATATCTACTATTAACTGTTTGTTAAGATTCTTAGTAAGATTCCTTTAAATGATGGGTTTTTCCATTTTACTTTACCAAGTGCGAAGGCCTCGTTGTAAAGTTTCTATATAAAAAGGCTCTTATTGCTCATTCAATTGCAGCTCATCATTTAAATGTAAAAAGTTTTAGTACTTTCCACAAAAGTCTTTCAGCCTTGTATTTGTATATATTCATATAATTTATCTTTCTTTATAACTTAGAAGTAATATAGGAATTTAGGTCGTAACCTTTCTAAATAGGAACTTACAAATATTTCACCAATTTTTGTCGAAGCTATAATATCAACATATTTAGAAATTTCATTGAATAAGACTTTGATAGTGTTGTTAACTATACCTTATGAGTCTCACAAAAAACAAATGGTGGCATTTAGCTTCTAATGTTAGCTCAACTAAATTCTTAGACCAAAAGAGAAACTCTCATGTCCATGACACTTGTCATTTAATGACATGGCTTCCTAGAAAAACATCTCTCCCCCTAGTGGATTTCGTCCCCAATCATCATTTTTAGTCACACATGCTTTCAGTCTCATAGCATTATTAAATTTCATCTATAGTTTTGATGAGGCTAGGTTTTGCACTTACAGTTCTCTTTACTTACACTTTGTCATTTTCTGGTCGCATACTGAGGGGATGTTACATCCTCTCCCCCTTAGAATTAACACTATCCTCGGTGTTCATGCTTTTTAATAGTTTGTCTTCTGATCCCAAGTTCATCTTTTGTTCTATTTTCCCTCTTTGCTTTAATCATCTTCAATATTTTTTGATTCCCTCAAGCTTTTATCCTTCATAAGCTGCACTTTTGTGCAACAAACTAGGTCTTCCAACATTTATTTAGTAAACATGTCATTAATTCATAATCCAACTTAGAACATAAAAAACAAGTCCTTTCTGCAACACAACATTTTCAATTCACTAAACATATTTGAGCCTTTGTTTGTGCTTTTATCCTCATAATATGGCCTAATACAACATTACCATAAAAAATAATTCATAAGTAAATTAGATCCACTTATCTTTTAAAGGACGTATTTTACCTTTGGTACTTGGATTCTTTATCTAGTTCTCAACTTGAGATAGACATCTCTTTCATTCTCAAGTTAACATCATTTATTTCATATAATATTTGAGTAGTAACCCTTTAAAATTTACCATTTCACCCTAGCCCTTGAGGGAATTTTTCTACTTAAGTATTCATAACACTTACACATTCAGACATTCAACAGTATAGTTACTAGGAAAATCATTAATATGTGTTTTGTTGTTTCATCATGAAGTTTAACAACTTTCAACAACACTTTTATTGATTAACAAACTCTCTCTTGAGTCTTTCATTTTAACATCTCTCTACTGAACATAGAATTCCCTCTCGAGTTGCTGACACCAATTGGTCTTACAGGCTAAAAATTTGAGGTTACTCACCCTTTTGATTCCTAGTCAAAATTCCCCCCCCCAAAACATCAAACAACATCCTGTTTTCCAGATGTCGACTTTGTTCCTAGGTAATTCCATTGATATCACAGACTCTTTCATAATTCCCCTCAATCCTCCTCACTTGAGTCCAGGAATTTCTTTTCCACCCAACCTCCTGCTTGAGTCCAGGAAAAGTTACTTTAGCAAAGTAGAGCTGGATCCTCAATTTTTCTCCTTGGTGTTCCCTTAGAGGAGAGATTATTTTCCCCTCAAGCCTTCATGCTCGCGTCTAGGAATTTTGTTTCCACCCAGCATCCTGCTTGAGTCCAGGAAAAGATATTTTAACCATCAATCATTTATTGGATTTTCATAGTTCTATACTTCCAACATTTTGTAAAACATATACAAATAATACTTCAATTTCCTATGGTTTACGCCTTCTATCTTTTGCGAAGGACTACTTCATTAAGTCATTTGTTTAGTGATTTTTAATGTCTATGACAATGCATAATTCTAACCAAAAGATAAAATTAGTTATGCTTTTACAATGGGGTCTTGCAGTAAAATTTTGATACTAACTTCAACTAGGGTTTATAGCTTATTGTGGTTAAGAATATAACACGTTAAAAACTATCATAAATGAAACAAAAATCAAGAGCTCCGTAGACTAGGATCATAACCTGGTCGTAGACTAGGATATTGTTGTTAACTAAATCTTCATGGTTAATTAAATCCCATCCAACATCTATGTAGAGAAGGTTCCAAAAACCTTTTCACAGAGCTTTTACTATGCAACCATATCGTCATGATGAAGAGGTAGCAGAAATTGAATGCTTCAATTTCTTCAAAATATAATTCATGCCTTAATAAATTCATACATGCATTTGGTGACAAACAGAATGATTCAAAAGATATTAAACAACCAGAATCTTTGTTTTTCTGACTACAGATTTACTTAACAGGGAGGTTTAAGGACCAACTTAATTAGCCATTATCCTTAAGTTCGCTTGTACCAAATTAAGTTACAATTTATACTACTTCCCTTGTCATTGATGCATTTTAATTGGAGAAACCATGTATACTCTAGTAATCAAATAATTTTAATGTCTCATTTAAAAATTTAACTTTCTTTAGCTTACATGTTGCACGATAAAATCTTATGCAAATCATTTTCATAAATAGTAATTCAAAGAGTACACAACTTACTTGCATATATGCGGGTCCATTTGGCTGTAGTGTTTGAACCTGAGGCTCTGATACCATTTGTAATGTACCCGTATTTCCTCAGTGTAAATTCTTAGAAAATGGGGTAAATATTTTTGGTTTTACTATATCCAACAAGTAAACTATGTTAATATTTTGAGAGTGTAATCACATAACTGTAAACACTACTATAATTTTCATCTATTCAAATAAGAAAAATGTAAATCAATTTGATTAAGTTCCACTGAGTAGTTGACAAGAGGGCTATACTAATAACCATAGTAGTACAAGAATAATGATAAGAACTTATACCTCACATATGGAATCACATTTTGTTTTCAATTAAGAACCGTCAAACTACAAACACTCTAATACAATTCTACATAAGAAAATCTTATTTAAAATAGATACAACCATTACACATTAGTCGCTAGACTATCCTTCGAATGGTATAGAGATTAAACATTAACCCTTTTATTTTAAGCGTAGTTAACATCCCTCATAACAAGGTACCATGCTTGTACTCTTAAGCGCAATCAACAAGGATGACACATAAGTCTCAGATTTACAAAGAGTTATCTTGATGCCTTTTGCAGCCTTGGGCACAACTTCTGCAACCACCACTTGAGGTCATTCCAACTCATTATATATAATATAACTATATATCATCCTACATGTTCAAAAGTGTCATTTTGATAAACAAGATAAATTAAATCCATGTAACAAAGATAACTGTTAAAGAACTAATTAAATAGGTACACTCATAACAATTAAATCAATCTACACTATCTTTCTAGGGCCATCCCAATTCCCTTTCATCCACGAGTCATGTATTCTGCATCCAACAATCAATATACAATTAGCATTATAAAACATCTAAGATTCATGACAACTTCTATAAATCAAAATTAAACATTATAAGTACTTCTTTAATGTTGAATTAGCTTGGGTGACTAAAAGCATGTCTACAACTTTCCTCCCAACCATAGGCTTCATGTGATGTATGTTTTTCTCGTCTGAAGCCACCCCCGAGCTAGAAGACGAATCCACTAAGGTTTGAGGTTATCAAAAAAAATATTCAAAAAAATTCAAGTTAAGATATCCAAATGGTATATCTTACTTAGGATTTTGAGACTTAGCATTCCTTGTTGACAATACAACTGTAAACCTTTACTTACGACTAAACCTTCATCAAGTTTTATCGTAAACAAAAGGGTACATGACATCACTTATCTATACCCTTACATTACATTGTTTAGGCCACCTTATTTCCTTTTGTTACCAATGCTATTTCCATTAAAGGATACAATTAATTCAAGTATCTCTATTGCTATACATTTCCCACAAAATAGATAGAATAAAACTCTTAAATAATTCAAGACTCCTTGCAATAGATAGTTTAGACTAAATCTTGGAATTAACCATATCTTCCAAATTTTGTCACAAACCATTACTATACATATATATAATGAGATTATTTCATATCAAACTTTAATCATTACAATAATTCATATCAACTTTATCTTTGCAATGTAAATGAATGTATACCCTCTCTTAATATTCACTACATTATAACCATCCAATATAAACTTGTACATGGTTGTAGTTAGATGTAATGTTATGTATGAGATTACTTTATCTATTTTCTAAATTTTATGTGTACATTTCTATGCTATACACCTTCGTAAATTCCCTTTTCACTCTTTACATAATTATGCTCAAAACGACATCTTATTACAAAAAGATAAATAATAACTCAAATGTCCATTTTGTATAAACTGAACTTGGTTCCACTTTTTGCTAAAATTATAACCATTATCCTTGGTGAGTTGAGTTGTGTGGATTTCTTCAGTAAAGTACATATGGAAAAAAGTGTTAGTACATATCAAATTCAAGATCTACAAAACCAATAACACAGGCTATCATAGATCCATATCTATACTAAAACTTTTGGCAAATGTATTGGAAAGAAAAATGATATGTCACAATGAACCAACATGTAGCTATCGTAGATCCAGATTTATACTAAAATCTTGGAAATGTACAAGAAATAAATTTACAAGTAAATAAACCAAAACATAGGTTAAGATTTAGATCTCAATTCAATGAGAACAACTTCAGATCAAAATGCAACTATCGCAGATCTAGATTTATACCAAAATATTTGGCAATGTACTGGCAAGAAATTCATAAGTAAACAAACCAAAACGTAGTTCAAGCTTCATATCTCTATTTCAATGAGAATAAATTCAGATCAAAATGAAACTATTGCAGATCTAGATTTATACCAAATTGTTGGTAATGGAGGAATCAATTCTAAATCAAAACATAGATCTGAGGCTGTTTACAATATCATTTTCAGATTTACACGAAGACAAATAAACAAGTAAAGAATCACACGCAAAGGTTGGGTGTGCTAGCTACTCAAACACATTTTCCATATGTTAAAGGAATAAACCAAAGATTGGGTTTGCTAAATTTCCATACTACAACATGAAATAAATACAGATCTGACCCAACGTACAAACCGTGACCAATGCATACCAGATATGGAAAAAGGACGATCAACGCATATCAGATCTGGATGAAAACTAATTTTACAATCGATAGAGATCAAAGTCTATCATATTTGGACAAAAACTTATTCTATAATCAATAGAGGTCAACGCTTATCAGATCTGAAACAAATAAACAAATTGAAGGAAACTATATACACATATTCATATCCATTGCTTAACTTGCAAAATCCAAAGTCAACAAATGCTTTTCATTTAGATTGCAGAGAAAAAAGATCCACTTCCATAATGCAGAAAATCGCTATAAATATTCATATCTAAACATATGAATGAACATATGTAGAGTTTACCACACCACAATGATCCAGGACTTCCATGCACTTGAAAATAAAATGCACGCATACAGAATTATATGTACCTCAATTGAGGAATGTGAACCCTAGATCCCTTATTCTCCAATGGTTATTTATCCTAGATATGATTGAAGACACAGGAAAATAGTCACTCCCCCCCGTATTGGTCTCTCTATCCCCTTTTTAAGTAGAAATTTCAGTTTTAATAGGATAACAAATTAATTTCCCATGAGGACACATGGAAGAGCCAAGAGTCCATAATCGACACGTCTCAAAAATAAGAAGATCTTGTCCCTATTTTCCCTATGTGTAAAAAATATGCTATTCGTAAATAATAGAGCATTCTAAAAAATGCTGAAACCATTGATAGAGTTTTAAGCACCAACAACTTGAGCCAAACGTCCACGCACCACCCAAAAACAACTAAAAATTTGCTCAGATGTAATCCAAGTGTCAAAAGAACAAATGTATAAAATAGGACTTAGAATAAATCCCAAAAGGCCCAATACATGCAACCAAAACTCAACATGGTGGTGTCTTTGTTGAGAATACGATATCATACATTAGAGGAAATTTCAACTCAAAATGGGACTCCTAAGAAAAATAGCAAAATAATAGTTAATATTATTAAAATAATATTTATTAATTTTGGAGGAAGAAAAGAAAAAAACTAATTTTTTTGTTCATATTTTCAACATATTTTCCTGTGATTTTACTCAAATTTCAATTGGGAGAGCTCCTTGGATGGGAAATTAAATTTTGCATCCAACGAGTACCCACTCGGCATACTTTTGACAGACCCCGCCACCCCAAAAAAAGAAATACCTAAAAAATGTGATGATGACATCATCATCACGTTTATTCTGGTATTTCTTGTTTTTGGGGTAGAGGGGTCCATCAAAAGTATGCTGAGTGGGTACTCATTGGATGCGGAATTTAATTTCACATCCAGGGAGCTCTCCCTATCAAAATTTGAGTAAAATCACAGGGAGATATGTCAAACATACGAACAAAAAAAGTAGTTTTTTTTATGATACCTATCCTGAAATTTATATTAAAAAATTGTTTAAGACCTATATGGTATTTCAAATTTAAAGAAATTTCATTGGCTAACACATGATGACATGGAATTTGAATTAGTGTTAAAAGGCCCATTTTTAATTTAATTTTCCTCTAATGATCAAAAGAATTCTATTATATATTTTTTCTTTATAAAAGTGTTTAAGGTGTTTATCGCTCAATCATTGCTAAGATGGAATAGACCTTTTGATTGGGTGGGAAAGGTGCACCTTCCTGTGAGTTAAATACCAACGTTTACCTAATCTATATAGGGTGAGATACCTTGGAATATATGCCTTTTACTACTCGTTAAGATTGTAAGTAAGCTTCCTATGAATACATTAATATTCTTAGTAATAATATGAAAAGTTAGCTGCTTGTGAATGTCTGATATTAACTTTTTTTTAAGATTCTCAGTAAGCTTCCTTTAATTCATGGGTTTTTTCGTTTTACTTTACCAAGTGCGAATGCCTCATTGTAAAGTTTCTGAATAAAAAGGCGCTTATTGCTCATTCAATTGCAACTCATCATTTAAATGTAAAAGGATTTAGTACTTTCTACAAAAGGCTTTTAGCCTTGCATTTTTATATATTCATATAATTTATCTTTATTTATAACTTAGAAGTAAGATAGGAAAGGTCGTAACCTTTCTAAATAGGAAATTACAAATATCTCACCAATTTTTGTCGATGTTATAATACCAATATATTTAGCAATTTCATTGAATAACACTTTGATGATGTTGTTAACTATACCTTATGAGTCTGACAAAAAAAACTGGTGGCATTTAGCTTCTAATGTTAGCTCAAATAAATGCTTAAACCAAAAGAGGAAATCTCGTGTCCATGCCACCCATCATCTAATGAGATGGCTTCCTATCCAAACATCCCTCCCCCTAGTGGACTTCCTCCCCAATCATCATTTTTAGTCGCACATGCTTTTAGTCTCCTAGCATTATTAAATTTCATCTGTAGTTTTGATGAGGCTAGGGTTTGCACTTACACTTCTCTTTACTTATTCTTTGTCATTTTCCGGCCGTGTACTGAGGGGATGTTACATATAAAATATGTTTTAATTGATATTTTAATAGTAGAAATAGATTTAATTGATATTTTAATAGTAGAAATAGAAATAGATTTTAATAGTTGAGTAGAGAAAATAAATATCATTATGAGTTCCAATTACTAAGAAAGTTGTTTATGTATTATTTTACTTTGGTGTTGGTTTCAATGACATCCATTGAATCTAGAACTAATATTGTGAAATCCACATGGAATCCTGGTAGAGTGGTCTTTCCATTACATTTGTTTCCTTTGTCTTTGAAATTGGTTGGGTATACAGAATCTCTATAATATTTTAGCATTGAAGGGAGATTTTTTTCATGATGGTTGAATGCATGCCTTGTTATTGCTGCACTATGAGGATAGTTGATGCCAAAATTCATGATGTAGATGTATCCATTTTCTTTAACCCAATTTTTCTCATATTTTGACTTCATAACCCCTCATACCACCTTACCCACTATTTCTTGTCCAAGTTGGATGTAATGGTTTATGATAATAAATGTCTCATAAAAATCATAAAACTATTGTGGTGAATGGAAGTAAAAAATGGCCCATACTTTGGAAATTAAGCAACCTAAATAGTGGTTCCAATATGTGTTTTTGTGCTTCTTTTAGTGATACTATTGTCAAAAGGGACCTCTATAATTCTTGTTTTAGAATTACATGATATGCAAGAAGGCTACGTCTTCTCAAGGTTTGTTTGGTTTGTTGAATGCAAGGACACACCACTTGATATAAAGCTAATGAAATGTTTAGTTGATAATTATTTATAGTGATCTCCTTAAAACTTAATTTTCTAGTGCAAGGTAGTGGAAATGAGAACATGGTGTTGGGGGAATGTAAGCATTGTGTCTTCAATGTTTACACTGATGGTTTTGATCCTAAAATCATGGTTCCCTATATTTGGGTTTGGATTTGGGTGCATATTCCAAATATTCCCCTTTATATATAATTCAAAAACATTCTTTAATAAATAAGGGATGTTATTTATAAGATTGTATCTAGTGGAACCCCACCCAAGAAAGGGAACACTAACATTTCCTACGATGTGTAGAAATTTATCTTAAGTGAGGCTTACCAAAGGATTTTGAACTTGAATTCAAAGGATTTCAACCATCTGTATATAAGAAATTTAAATTTCAAAATATTTGTATTCATTTACATAATGTTAGGAATATAATCATCTAGAGGAATCATTCAATATTAAAGGTAAACATCTTTATGTCTAAAGGGAAATAAATATTTGCAAAAAAAATCTAATTCCAAAACCTAGTAGATTCCTTTTTCGAATTCCAATATTTAAAGAGGAAACAAACATTGAATCCAAACACCATAAAGTAGGCAAGGAGATAAATGAAGTTGGAGAAGAAGTTGGAAAATTGTTGAAGTGAAAAAGTCTATGGATAAGTTCAAAGAAGTTATGACTATTCATTACCCAAACAAAGTTGTAGAGGGTAACTAAAATGTTGTACTAGGATGAAAATATGATCCAAACCCATAGTAAAAGGTTATGTATATTGTAATTTTATAATTTAAATAGGGATAAGTGGATAACAATAATGTTCGAATAAGACTTTCTCAAGGAAATTAATAAGTTTCTTCAACAACAATTTGACAACAATGGTTGAAATGTTTCCCTCATCCCTAAAATGGAAGAAAATTGGGTTTGGAATATATAGTAGGCCAATAATTCAACCTAAAAGCACTCCATCATGGGTTGGTTTAAGTGGTCATAGGAAACCACTATAATGACACGTCCTTAAGAAAAAGGTTTTCTTTAATCTAATTCCTATTTGTATAAAATGTGATTTGAAACTTTCCAATTAATTGTTTTAAATACATGAGAATTTTCAAATGATGTCTTGAACGCTATCATGGAATTATATAATAATTTCTTAACCACAACCATAACATCTAAAATAATTTCTTGACACAAGAAGCATAATATTCTGATTAGAACATAGCCAAAATATTCTTCAATTTTTATTTTTTTTTATGAACGTGTTTTGGTCTATTTCAAAATTTTAAGACTTCTTAAAGACAAAATAGGAGCTAGTACGGGTTTCGTATGAGGTTAAAAACAATGAACTCACTCGTGGTGAATGATAAATCAAATGAAAAGGGATGTGCATTAACATACAATTAAATGCAATCAATAATGAGAACATAGTACAAATTTCAATCAAAATAAATAAAATGTTAAGGATTGAGTTCTTAATTCAATTATCATAAGATATGGAGTCGTTGCTCAAATGGATTGAAGAATTAAATTCCTCCATTGGAATAAAAAAATAGGTATTTCCAAATGTTAAGTTCCAACAACCAAATTTTAAAAATATAATGAGGATTAAGAAATATATATATATATATATATATATATATATATATATATATAATTAAGAAAACAAAATAAATATATGTCCTAACAATAGAATAATGAGGACGATAAAATTCTAATTCATGGCCACTAAAACAACATGATTTCAAGTACTAGTATTTGAGGTGATGATTTAGAAATTTGGAATTTGACATTGTAACTTTATTTTCCATATTAAAGTCATATTTTGATCTAAAAAATAAATTGAGAGAACGCTACATGTGATACACAACTATGAATATCTCACATTATAGCAACTAGATATTGATTCCTTTTCAATTTATTCATGCGTAATAAATATTTACAAACCTTCCAATCTATATTATCCATTGGGAAAAAATGTGATTTAATTTTTTTGGAGGAATACATGAGCTATGGATTTATGAAAACCAGCACTTGTATAATCAAGGATATGCGATAATTTTACTGAAACTTGCATTTTTTTAATGAAATGGCATTAAAAAACATTTTTTCTTTGCCGAACATTGAGATTTTGAATTGTGAGGCATTCCAAATATAATTACAAAAAAATCTTAGGATTTTCTTAAATATGTGGGATATTTAATTTTTTTATAAAAAACTATATGTTTTAATGTTAAAAAAAAACAAAAATACAGGAAAAAATAAAAACAACTAGTTAGCTAGTGATTTCATCATTACTAATGGAAAAACAACATAGGGAAGATTATTCTTTATTAATTACTCTAGATTGTATTTATTGTTAGATGATTCAAAATAGTATTGAAATATAAGTCTATATCCATTCCTTTTAACCACTAGAATATAATTGCGTGACATAATATTTTATTCCTACTTGGTCATTTCCCTTTTCATAGATAAGGGGGAACTGGTAGGTGAACTCAAAGTTACCATATTGAGCATTAGAGGGTACCTTTAATAAACATGTTATTGAAGGCATACATACAATTAGAAAAAGGATATTGGAATATTTAAAAAATATATATATAAAGGATTACGGAGGTGATTCAATCACCAACATAATATGATTACGACAAAGGGGTTCAAATGGTTTTCAAACAAAAATTATTCCTATTATTTGAAAATTAAATATATTGAAACGATAATGTTAAATAGAACAACTCAACTTGCTCCATTGGATTGGGGATGTGCTCCTTGTGCTCCTCTCATCCCTAAGATGGTGGGGACCCTAGTGAAATGTTTCACCACATCCCCTATTTTTGTGAAACTCTATGAAACACACAAAAATGTTTCACATGTATGGGGAGGGATCACTTCATAAAAGGAAGGACATGTTGGTGCCACCTCCCAAAAGAGTGGACATCTAGACGATCCCTATAAAAAATGGGGGCATATCGATTCCCACCATGATTTTTAAATTTTTTTTTTAGTAGTAAAAGAAATCTAATTTCCCTAACCTAGCATATGCCTCTACATATAATTTTCCATATATATTTGACATATACAAATTTACCATTTCGAATTTATATTTGAGATACTAATTTATATTTATGAAGAGTGTTAAGCAACCAAGGAAGTTGAAGAAGGTGTTTCTTTTTGCTAAGGTGTTGCTAAGCCACCAAGGAGGAGATATTAGAAGCTACATGCAATATGTAATGATTAATCTAGTAGCAACAACCAATCCACCAAATATTAGGTTCATGATTTTGATTTTGGTTTTTATTGGGATGGTTTGGGTTTAACTCTTAACAACAAAATTTTAAGATGTATAATATCCATATATCCACATTTAAGTGTTTAAAAACAAAGTGAGGCCTGTAGTGCATTGTTTAACAATCAATAACATATTCATGTCATTTACATATGCCCCCCCTATTCTAGGGACATCAACATACCCTTGTACTCCTCGATGCTCACTAAAATTTTGGGGGTTTATCCACACATGCCCGAGTGTGTTTCCCCACGAATATGTCTCCATTTCTAGGAAAATTGGTTGAGTATTGGAAAATATTTAATAATTTATGAAAATAAAGCTTCAAAATAAATAGGCATCCAAGTAAACCTATCCCATATAAATATTCAAAGGAGGAGGATGAGATTTTAATGCTTTAGATATGAAATTTTGTAGAAATTGTATTAGACATCAACAACTTGTTATTAACATTCTAAAACCTAAATAACAATAATTACACAGAAGAAAGATAACCCAATGCATGATACACACACACACACACACACACACACACACACTAAGTACCCCTTAAGATAATATCAATAATGATAAATTTCTCTCAACTTGCTTGTATACAAATGATGCTTAACCTAGCAAATATATATAGTAGTTTATTCATTTCTCATTTCATGTATGCTTAAGTGTGGGATATCTAAGGGCCCTCACTAACATCAGGTGTAATCATAGTCAATCCACACAAAGTGTGAATCTAATCCACCAAGAACACAAGAGTACTCATTAATTGTTTTCAACATAGAATCAAAATTAACCAACATTAACCTAGGGGCACAAATTTTTAAACTTGGCATAAAAGAAAACCTTGAGGAAATCATAGTCACTAAATTTTGGATACATTCAAGAGTATATTTTATCAACTAAATATTACATTCTAACATCCCCCCTAATATAAAATTACAATAGATGTGGAAAATAAAACCAAAAGTCCAAACAAATATTAAATTAATACTACCTTAATGTTTAGTTGGGTAGGGAATATAACTATGGCCAATGATATCCAAATATTAAGTAAGGTGCATATTATATCTCTAAAAAGGATTTTACAAAATTGTAACCTCCAAAACACATTCATCAAAACCTCTTCACAACTAGCTAAGAAAACACATGTTTAAATAGAGGGTCCTAGTTTAAAATTATAACTTTTAATACAGCTTCATATGACCCTTTTAAAATTTGTGGATGAAACAAAACTTTGAATGAACATATGCAAAAGTTCCTAGAGTGAGGAGTCAAATATTATAGTATGGTCAGATAATATCCTCTAAAATAAATGAAGAAGAAGATGGAAAACATCAGGTTCAAGTTTAAGAAGTCACACCATAAATGTTATTAAGTAGAGAGTTAAAAATTAACAAGAAATGTTCCAATCACACAAACTAAGATTCCAACTAATAGAGATTAGAAAGAATTAACAAAAAAACAAGATCAACAAGGATTCTCCAAGATGGAAAATGGAGTGGATTGCATTTATTTTAATAAAATGGTAAAAAAGAACTAACAATTTCTTCAAACAAAGTGTGATAATATGGGTTATCCATTACAAAAATATAGTTTTCTTATCCATATACAAAAGTGAACAAAAAATGATGAATTTATAGAGAAAAAATGTGCGATAGTTAAAAATAATTAGACCATGTAAAAAAACAATAAAGGTTTGTCATTTCATCTGAAGCTCATTTCAATGAAGGTCCTTAATGAATAATTCATTGGAAAAAACATGATCTCCAGATCAGAATGAAGTCCGTTTGTTTTCATGTAATCTACATTTGATGTTACACCAACAATTTTCGGTTTAATAGTCTATTATCATTAAAAATAGTTAGAGTTTTAATATTTCCGCAAATTGGTAGATTCAGAGATCCATAACTAGATTTGGAATTAGAACATGATTATAATGATGTACTTGTGCTGATGGGAAAATATCTTAAATTGATATGAGGATCTATTTGGCGAAAAATCATGTGTAGAGAGAACATGCCTGCCAATAACTAAAAACAGTTTGGTGCAAACGTTGATCTGTATCAATATTTCTTCACGTGGTAAGTATTCCTCGATGCACATTCCAATTGAACAAAGTGATGATCGTGACAACAATCATAGAGTGGTAAATCATGGGGATTTTGATATAGTCATGGTGGTGTAATCAAATTCCTTCGAAAAAGAAGATAACATTTAACCGAATTTAACATTGGATTCGAGGCTTCAACTTTAGGGCTTGGGAATTAAAAAAACGTCTATTAGAACTCAAAAATATGTAATAGGCATGCCAAGTCGAGATATTTGATCAAAATTTCCACATTTATAGATGCAATAAAATTATTATAATTTAGGATTCATCATATGATCCACTACCTCAGCTCGACAATGTCCTAATAACTTCATAAGAGGTTGATTGGATTTATATAACTACAAACCCACCGATATTATTTTCTATGTTTTAAGATTAACCTTGGCTGCAACACATTGAAGTGAAATAATTGGCAATTACCTTTGATCCAACTTTCAGCATTAATCAAAGCGAGAAGATTAATTTTTTTATTGTGGAATCTGGCATAGGGTACGATACAATGGACTGAGTACTTCAGAGGACTTATTCACCTCAGTCCTCACTCACTAACATCACAATATGTTTTCATTGGGATTAACATCACAATATGTTGAAGATTAATTTTAATTTTTACACCTATCACTAACTGTACTTATCACATGTTAATTAACCAATTTTTTTTATTTTTTTGAAATTATTAATTATTAATTTTGGATGGCGCCCAAATAATCAATCTCGACAGTACACTTGGCTCATTCTCGTTTAATTATGGACAATTTCCATAGAATAAATATGTACAGTACACTTTTCTCATTCTCGTCCGTAGATGAAAAATCATAGATAATAGTCCACCCTAAAATTCTAAAATATATACGCCTATCAGTTTAGTTACTAATTTTGACATAATGTAAAAAAAGAACTAGGTTCTTTGAGACCAAAGAGCAGAGGAAAGTAACAAAATTTATCGTTCATAGAGTAATGATTGCTGAGTAGTTTGGATTCCTTTCTTTCGAAGTTGTTTGGTACAGTAGATGATTCAGTTTCCTCAAATTCACTCGATCTTCCTCCTCTATCATATACAAACTCAAACTTGACATCTAGACTCAGACTCAAACCATACACAGACTAAGACATCCAACCGCATACTAAGAAATCTAACCACAACCACATACAAAAAAAATATTAGGTAGACTAAGCAGAGGAAAATGTTTGAAATAGGGTAAGATTTGAAATATATACCTTACATCCAACCTCCCTTCTCTTATTTTTCTCCTCTCTCTGTAATCATGCCTGCTTTTTTTTACCTCTCTATAATCATCCCTTTAAAAAATAAATAGTTCCATGCTTAATCCCTAGTGTAAACTAACTTAGGATATCCTACCTAACATAACCTAACCTAATGTAACTGTAGAGTGCCTTATCCTAGCCTATCGTACCCTAAGCTATCCTACATTAACTTAACATAACCTACTTTAACCCAACCCACCCAAGCCTAATATAACCTAACATATCCTATGCTAACTTATCCTATGCTAACCTAGCTCAATCTAACCCAACCTAACATACCCTAGACTTCCCTACCCTATATTGTCCTAAACTAACCCATTATAGCCTAACCCTATCTACCCTAACGTAACTAAACCCATCCTACCCTATCATATTTTAACATAGCCCATCATATCATATCCTAACCTACCTTACCCTAGCTCAACCTAAAATACCCTAACTTAACATAACCTACCTATCATAGCCTAACTTAACTTAACCTACGATAAACTAACCTAGCCTAAACTAAGATAATTTCACCCAACCTAACCTAACTTAACTTAAATTAACCTTGAGTAACTTAACCTAACCTAAATTAACTTAACCAAGGTGAACCTAACTTAACCTAACCAAGCATACCTAGCCTAACCTAGCTTAACTTAATCTAGCGTACATAACATAACCTAGCGTAACTCACCCTAACCTACCCTAACTTACCCTAACAAATCCTAGAATAACCATGGCATATATTAGGCTAACCCACATTATCTTGGGCTAGCCTAACCAACCCTATCCTATCCTAGCTCATCCTACTCTAACCCTATCCAACCTCAACCTAGCCTAGCCTAGCCTACCATAACATAGTCTAACATATCCTAGCATACCTTACCTTAACCTAAACATTCCTAACTTAACTAACCCATTATAGCCTAACCCAACTTATCCTAGCCCACCTAACCTAACTTAACTTAAGATAACCTAGCTTAACATACACTAACCTACCTTAACTTGAATTAGAAACCCTAACCCTAGCCTACCTTAGCTTACTCTAACATACCCTAATATACCCTACCTTATCCTAGAAAATACACCCTAACCTTAACCTAACTAACCCTATCCTATACTATCCCATCCTACTCTAACCGTATACTACCTTAACCTATCCTAATGTAGCCTTACCTGGCCTATCCAAATTTGGCCAAACTTAGCCTAGCATACCTTACTTTATCCTAACCTAACTTAACTTAGCTAGCCAATTCTAGCCTAACCCAACTTATCTTGCTGTAACTATCCTACGTTATCTTACCTAACCTAACCCAAACTAACTTACATTAACCTAGCCTACCCTAACCATAAACTACCTTAACTTACCCTAACATAGACTAACATACCATAAATTACCCTAGAATATAACCTAAACTAGACAAATGTACCCTACATTCACTAAACCTACCTTAGCTTATCTAGCATAACCTAGCTTAACCTACACTAAGCTACCCTAACTTAACCTAACTTATATTAGCTTAGATAAACTTATCCTAACCTAATTTATCCTTTCTCAGCATATCCTAACCTTAACCTAACCCACCCCAATTTAGACTACCATATCCTACTCTAAACATAGACTACCTTATCTTATCCTAATGTAGTCCCACCTAAACTATTACATCCTGACCTAACTTAACCTAGTCTACTTTACCTTTTCCTAACATAGGGTAACCTACATAGCCTATCATAACTTAACCTATCTTACAGTAGCCTAACCTAGACTAAACCTATCCTACCTTAACACCAACCTACTCTAGGTTACTCTAACCTAGATTAGCTTAACCCAACCTAAATTAACATAGCCTACCCTACCCTACCTTACAATATCTTGGCCTATCCTAGCCTATTAGCCTAACTTAGCCTATCCTAAGCTAATCCCACTTTAAACTAACCCTACCTTAACTAGCTTAACCTCGCCCACCCTATATTAGCTCATCCTAACCTAGACTATCCTACCCTAACATAACCTAACATATTCTAACTTAACCTAGCCTACCTAACCTAACCTAGTCTAACCTGCCCTACCCTAGCTTAACTTTCTCTAACCTAGCCTGTCTTAGCTTAACCTTCTTTGACTTAGCCTAACTTAACCTAACCTAGCCTACAATAACCATGGTCTACTTTAGCTTACCCTAACTTATCCTACCATGATATATTCCTATCCAGTCTATCCTAAAATTAACCTAATGCGCTGTATCCTATCCTACCTTATCCTACTTTGACACTAGACTAACTTACACTAACCTAGCCTAACCTAGCCCATTCTAGCCTAACTAGACTTACTATAACTTAACGTACCTAACCTAGCCTAGCTTGCACTAACCTAACTTATCCTAACTTAGCCTAGCTTATCTTGTTTCATCTATACTAATCTACCTTATCCCAACCTAGCCTAACTTACCCTCCCTTAACTTACTCTTTACTAGCCTAGCCTATCCCACCCTAGTAATATCCTACCCTACCATAGTTTATGGTATCCTACCTAACCTTAGATTACCTTATCATAGTCTATACTACCCTAACCTACGGTTGAACACAATGGTGACACTGAGAGGGGGGTGAATCAGTGTGTGAGAAACATTAAACCTTTTTAAACTTCTATTAGTTAATTGAAGTTTATCAAGAATCATGTTATCAATTACATCATATTCATCATCCAAATCAACCATGAGTCATAAGCACAATATCACATAAAAGAGAGACACAACAATATATGTAATGTAAGATTTATTTATGGTAATGGAAGACTTCAATATTTACGATTACAATTAGCACCAACTAATAAAAAGAGCACCAACTCTTATAACATGACCCAACCTGGTTTTATTAGCTCCAACTAAGAAAGGATTGAGGAGTCCAATCCTCAAGGTTGCAAGACTCAGCTTGTCGATCAAGAATCACTTTAGCCACTCAATCATTTGTTGTTCATTGCCATTAACTTGTCCCTCTCATCAACATGTCAAACCATATAGGTCTGCTCATGTATTCAAGGTCCACACATGTCATCAAGGTCTACACATGTCATCAAGGTTTCCACATGTCATCAAGGTCTGCATTTGTCATCAAGGTTTGCATATGTCATTAAGGTCTGCATGTCATAAACATATGCTAATTATACTATCACTATACTACTGAGTATTGTGTCAAGTCAAGATGTTCATCGCTTTCATTATGGTGTCTGTTGCCCAAGATTTTCCAAGTCTATGTACTCTTCATCATGTATATTCTTGCTACTCTCATCCCAAATTTGACCAAAGCACTGAAACAACACTGCAACAACTCAGTAGGGTAATAACACATTATCAGCTACAATCAAAAGTGTCACAATCCCTACATCAACTCAATCATACTTTGCACATTAGAGTTTCTTGTTGCATATTAGGGTTTCTTTCTTGCAACAATATACTCAATCATATCACAAGATAGTAAGTCCAATCATAGTGTTTTCTGACATGTACCACAACCCAAACCTACTTTAAAGAATATATAATCTATCCTCAATCTTCAAACTACTCTATTTTTCTGGCGATTAGTGCTTGTTATATCTTATAATCAAGGATCCATTCAAATTTGCATTAACACAAACCATATTGCTAGGCTAGGATTGATCACAAAACATATAGCTATTACAAATTTCATAGCATTGTTGTAGTCTTGTTTTGTATGTCACTCAATAACAGACATACACAGTCCTGTACACTTGTCAATAAAAATAGTTCTTCTCATCTTCAATACAAAGACTTTAGAATATTTTCTATATTTCGTTACCATTGTACTGTTTTCTTTTTCCACCAAGATCAAACCCAAAACACCTTTACTATTGTTTCCTCTTTCCACTGAAAACAAACCAAAAAATATTTACTGTAGTTTCTCAGTAATACCGAGTTTAGAGTTGTTATGCCACTTCTTTGAAATTGCACTTCATCACTACGACTGCTGGAGACCAGTTATAATCCCAAAATCACAGAGCTCAATCCCCACCTCTCTTGTTAGAATGTGGCTCTATCTGAGTTAGTTCACATACCCAAAAATCTTAGACCAAAAACAATATCAAACTTCAAAAGGAACTTGTGTTTGTTGCTACGTTTTTTCTTCCTTAATTCGTTGCCTCAGTAATCTCCCAAGAAAATCAAAGCTCAATTTTCTCCCACAAATGCACAAAATGATTGAGGTGAGTTGCCTATTTATACTAATTTTCTACCACAATTTTTGTTTGGTCGACATAGAAAATGACAATTTTTGTTGGGTCGACATAGAAAATGATAAATTTTATGTTTTTAATGTCTTTCTTGTATTAAATGGATCCGACCTTACATTATAGTAGCAAAGTAATAGTTTTTAACTTATTATGATTTCACCACGTCATCATCTAATCTTCTTGAGGGTTGTTTTACCCAGTTTTGGGGTAACTTCCAAGTATATATTAAGTGGGATCTAGATTCAAAATTAAAGAGCTTCCACATCATTAAAATGCTTAAGGGAATTTACACATTGTTTAATTGTTTTATTAAGGGATGTTCAATAGCCACGCCCATAGTAAAAGTTGGGCTTAGAAAGGTTTTGTCTCATCTAGCAAGTGATTCAAGGGTTTCTTTAGGGCTACTTCAACAAGATAAAAGCAAGGAATTCAAACCATCACCATGTAGCAAGTGTGCCATATCAAGACTTCAAGTTTTTAAGTTTCCATATGAAAGGGCGTCATATACAATGACCATTGGTTCAATATCATCAAATGCAACATTAATATCCAAGAAAAATTAAGTGGTGGAATGGACCATCAAGTTACCATGTGTGTGGAATTCATGGCCTCATCAAGTGTATGTGGACTCATCTAAACTTCAAGACTTAAACCATGTCCAAAATTTCCAACCACAAATGACCTCAATACCAAGGAAAGTGTCCCACAGGGCATCATCATGGTCATATCTACCCACAATAATACAAGCGTGTCTAAGTGTCGAAGTTTCATCTCACTACCATGTAAGTTGGTGGAAATCATTTCTCATGTCTTAGGACCATCTCCAATAGTTTAGTGACCCCATCAACACACAAATGGGCCACATCATATTCAAAATTCCTTCAAGGGTAAAAGGACCATGCATATGACCTCAGTACCATCATTAACCATGCAAACAAAAAATTACCACAAAATGGGTTAGTTGGCCCATTTGGTGTTCCAAAGACTTCTGCACTATGCAATAGGCTTCATGGGCTTCTTCAACCTCCTCAATCACACAATAGGACCTCCATGGATCAAGATTCATCATACTTCCTCTTGTGGGATCGCAAATCCTTCTCCTAGGGTACCATGACCACATAATGGGTAATTAATGATTCTTCAACCCATCAAGGGCATCTCCATCATCCACAATGGATTCAACATCATCACCAAGATATTCATCATCATCATCATCAAGGTCTTCAGCATCATCAAGAAGGTGGTGGCTCCAAGATACAACCTTATGGGTTCAAGGACCTTATCAGGCTCCAAAAGGTGCTTCAAAGCACAATTCATATTTGTATGGGATATAAGGCATTGGACGTGAGGGAATTGGTATTATCCATACCTGTGCACTGTAAGAGGGAATTGGTGGAATTAATGATGACCTATGGGGCCACTGCAAGTCCCATGTTGGTGTTAATGATAATTCAATAAAAAATATCCCACTTTGTCATTGTTGACAACAACTCATGCTTCCGCTGTGAGCATACTCCCATTTTGGCTTCGTCTCTCCCCCTTTGGAATCAATGGAAAATGGTAACCACATATCTACATCTGGAGGTACTGATCACTACTCCCCATGTCAACATGCTCGATCCTAGGACCTATCTGTATGCTTGGAGTAGCCATCATTTCTCCTTTGACTAAATACTCTAGCCTTATGAACTCAAGGTGTGCTAAGGTCTTTGAGAGACTTTAATCTTGTCTTTCCATATGGAATCCATTCTCCCTACACTGATCAACCTTTCCTATATGCAACTGCTTGGTATTCTTCATCCATACTTATTTCTTACCAATAGTCCTTTCAAGATTTGTTCCTTCATCGTTATTGGCTTTCCTTGTTGAGCTCTATGAGAAACTTCCCATGGATTGTTTCCATGTATTCCAATAGTCTTGAGCTTTCCTCCCAAATCCACTGTAACTATAACACCTCATAGTATGAAAATATGCAACAATGTGACCAACATGGTTGCATGTACAACACCTAACTAAGCTGTTGGAACTTCCAACACCTCTTTGATTAACTTCATTCCTCCATACCTGAGAGTGTCCCTGACTATAGGCCTTTATCCTCCGATCTTCAAATATTTCTACATTAGTCTTCTTCCAAGGTTCATAGGTTCTCCTAGAATATGTATATGAATAAATCCTCCTAGGTTGACTTCTTTGACTTTCACATTCTTGGGATTTGTGACCAAACCCATTATAGGTGTAGCATCTGAATGTGTAACAAGTAGCAACAATATGTCCATATTGGTTACATGTCCAACATCTAAATTTTACATTGGGGATTCCAACACTTCTTTTCTGTATGGTGTACAATCCATAGCCTTATGATCAAAGTTAGAGCAAGAAAAACAATAACCATTAAAGCCATTTTCATAATTGGGACTTTGGTTCCTTCTCGGAGATGTTTATTTTTTGAGATTTCTTTGAGGAATAGGCCTAGCTCCTTGATGCATTCTTGAAATTCTATAGTTTTTGTTTTCATTTGTAGGTTCATGGGGAGAAACTTTGGATGATGATGGGCCTACTTTTGAAGTCTTGGGATACCTAGTGTCATCTTCATATTTTTCTCCTTCCTTCTTGTAACCAAGGATTGACTTTTCAAATGGATATATTTGGAAATCCAAGATCTTATCTAGGACAACTGAACTATTCTTGAGCTTGAAAAAGGCATTAGTATTTTCACCTTTCTTCTTGAGACCAACTACCTCCATCTCCAACTTTTGGATTGTCTACTCCTTTTCTCCCAACTTATTATTCAAGATCTCTTCTATCCTCTTGGATTCCTCCATCTGAGTCTTCAAATCAAGATTAGCCTTTATAGTTTCTTCAAGCTATTATGAGTCTTCAATAGGCTCTTATTGTTCTTCCTTTCGACCGATCAATTCCATCTTTACTTGTTCAACTTCAACATTCTTGTCTTTCAGTTAATCCCACAACTCTTCATCCTTGTGTTTTAGCTTTACAAGAAATACTCTCATTGTCATGGTCTTCTATTGATATTCATTCAATCCATGATTCTCCTTTTGAACCTTATGAATTCACTATGGTTCAGATTTACTATGTTCAAGACCCAATTGGCTATGAAATCACTATTCATCAAGGTGATATGTATCTCATGTGCAACTTTTAACAGATCTTCATCATCTTCTGCAAGAACCTTTTCAATTTCATCACACATGCTATAATTGTTAAAGTATTGTAACTTCAGAATATATTCTATTGTACTTTTCTTGTATTCTCCTTCAGAGATGTTATGCCTCCATTCGGATATGTCCTTGATGTAACTGGCCATGTAAAAGTCATGAGGTAAACTGTAGTGCTCAGCCTAACCAGTAGAGCACTGTGTCCATTTCTCTGTGATGTTCTCTATCTTAAGCTCATTTTGAGTTAGTTTTAATAAAATCAAGACATTTTAATCATATTACAGGTTTATATCCATGTTTGTTCTTAGTTTTATAAACATATGAATGTACAAATATGAACTGTAAACATATTAATGTAGAAATATGAGCTGTACATGTTTGATAAACTTCATGAATTAGTGTAAATCAGACAATAATACCATGCAAGAATTTAGTATCTAAATACCTGGAACCAACGGTTGTAGTAGATCCAACAGTTTGATGTCGACCTTGTAGGCTCCTTCCTCTTCCAGCTTTCCATCCAAGCCTTGATTAACAAAATGATGTGCCACCCTGCCGACTAGCTCTCATCATGTGCTGGCCCTAGGAAACCCATGGGTTTCCTAGCCCCCAAGCCCACAGACCAATAATACCGAGAGCAGCTTCCTTTCCATTCTATATCTTTTCTCGTTTCCACCCAATTCTCTTTCATTTCCAGATATCCTCATCCTTGAGTTATCCCCCTCCTCAAGTTTTTCCTCAGTCATTTTTCCACTGATGCAGAGTCTAATTTCCCCAAAAAAATCCTCCCCCATTTCTCTTTGATACCTCCCCTAAATACTCATTTTCCTCCTACTTTCTTCCACCTTGCTCCATCGCCCTTCCCCCAAAACCCTTCATTCACCTACCCCTTTCAGTTTTTGATTCTAGTAAATTATTATAATCATGAATATACATTTATTCATTTAATTGTCCTTATCTCGAGCATCCGAATAGTTAGGGTTATTTAAGTTGAATTGAATAAGTTGGTTGTCTAGCATTAATAATTCTTGGAATGTTCACCACTGCTCCCTCACGGGATGGCGGTTTAATAGCTAGTCCTATTCAAATCAAATATGTTGAATAAAATAATAATTTAGTAATTATCTTATGTACAGGTGAGTATCTTAGTTGTTTTACTTGATCCGGAATCCAATGTTAGTAATCATAGTAATAAGTACTATTATAAAATCAATCATGTCATATCTTGATGGTCCTATTCCATAGTTCAATATACATGTTTAACCTACACGGAATCATTTGGTGTATTTGATTAATAATTATTTTACTCGAGTTATTTCCACTTGGGTTTAATTGAACAATTGACTACATTTACCACAAGAGCGTAATAATAACAATAACAATAATAATTGTTTAATTAATTAATTGACTATGTTTAACACAAGATCTTAATAATAATAATAATAATAGAAATAATTGTCTAATTAAACTATCGGTTATGTTTACCACAAGAGGCACTATTAATAATAATAATAATAATAATAATAATAATAATAATAATAATACCATTAATAATAATTATAATTAAAGACATTTTATAGTTATTTGTTTTTAATCACAAGTATCATAGTCATGAGCATGTTATCTCTAGATTCATAATCGAAGCACCCTTAGGGGTTTAAACAACCCTAAAAACTTTGTTAATGTAAATGAACAATGTTTAAGTCTACGCACGACAAATTTCTAAGGATTTATAATTTACAACACTTGATCACTTACGTATTACAGTGTTCACCTATCATTAATGAATATGTTAACTTAACATTCAGTATTTCATTAACATATTTACCTATGAAAACCTATACCATTATTGATCGTGTTAAGTATTGGTATGCCGATATTGGTATACGTGTGCAAAGTGTGCATGCGTGGCCAGTGCATGCACCGATCATACACGTACTATAATAAAACATCATATATCCTATATATATATAATAATAACAAAATAATAATGATTCACATAGATAGGACATTCATGGATACAAGACATAACAATCACAAATACCTAACCGGACTAACATACAAACATGTAATCTTTTCAGCATCATCAATCATTAATTATTAATGAATTAAGTTATAACATCATTATATTTTCAGATTCATTACTCAATCAATTATTTTCAAGGAAGAGACCCCTACTACTACTAATCTTGGTGTCGTAGATACCCCCTGACCCAACACAGTACTAGCTATAACATCGTCCCATCCTAACCTACGTCTGCACCCACCCTATCCTTCCTCTACTAGTATAGAAGTGGATGTCGGCTTTCGACCTGACCACATAAGAACCTGAGAGTGATAGCGTCGGCTGAACAGCGGACCTAGCCTCTCCTAGCAGGCATCCGACCGTCGTCATCACAACAACATGGGGAGCATGTCTCAGTACGGCCCTCCCATGACCTCGGGTATCATAAAAACATAGGGTGGAACACATCCATCCCTCTCAACATCCTGGGTCTATATACCATATCAAAAACATACTTTGCTGCTATCGAGATTATTGGTCTGTGTCATCGTATCATCAATTTTGGTAATCAAGGCTCTTCTGCAGAAATAGGTACTATACCACACTTCATATCCATTTATTACATAGCCCATGTGTCCTGCAGATTAGTACTTTGAAAACATACATTCATAATAATATCGCCATTCAATCATCAGTTGGTGCATATTATCAACAACATTTCCTTTCATTGTATAAATCATTAAATTCATCACATCATGGGTCAATATCCATGTACCACATCATATATATATTACATTTATCAATGATGAAAATTAAACATACACTGTCTTTATGAACAAAGGAATATCATGATAACTATAACATAGTAACCTCACAAACATAATCATAACATCACAATCAATGTATCAATATAAGCATAGTAACATCTTAGACATAGTAGCAACATCTATCGTGTCATAAACATGGTTTACTTAGTCGAACTAAGTCCAACATTTACTAAGAAAATAAAATGCAAGATGTCGATATGTCTAGTCAAATGTGGGCACTACATAAACCATCCATTGTAATTTGGGGAAATAATACCACAAAAGTAATATATAAAATGTATTTTTAGTCTCTCTAGGTAGGTCAGACCTAATTAGAGAACTTGGTCGACCTAATTAGTTATTTGAGTCACTCACCTAAAGAATATAAATAGTGAAGCAACTCTCTTATTCTCACACATCTTATACTCAAGTATTGCATTGGAGAGAGAGAGAGAGAGAGAGAGAGAGAGAGAGAGAGTCTAATATGGAATATGAGAAACTATTCTTGTTTTCAGGGTTTTACACTGTACTTGGTCGAATTATATACTAAGGAAGTTTTGCATGGTTTTCTCGGTTTCCCCGAGGAAAATCTTTTTGTTCTCTTGTGTTGTTGTACTTGTATTTCTTTCAGCTATCCTTTGCTTATGGTTATGATAATTATGATGATAAATGTTTTAGATCTTTTATAACCATTAAAAATATAACATGGTATCAGAGTCACCCTGAAAGAAGTCTTTGTGCAGTCAAAACACTGCTACAACTACAACTACTGAAGATTAGGGTGTCATGCTTGAAAACCCTTGAAGACAAAAACTAGTCATGTCGGAACTTTCACTATAACTCAATATTGGAGAAGGCTCAGGAGATGAAACTTTGAAAAGATGAAGGTAAAATATTTTTGTACCCTGTGTAAAACTTTTAGCCTCATACTATCTATAATGTAGGAAATATGATTCCTCCAACTCAGGGTTCGAGTCTCTCCCATAATGAATCCTTAAACATGTGACCTAGGAAGAATTGTTATATGTCAGGATAGGAAGGTCCAAATTAAGTTTTGTAATATTTTTAAGATAAGGAGCATACTGTAGTTTATTTTTTAAATTTTTCATACCCTGAAGGTGAAAAAGTGACACGTGGCATCTCGTACAAGTTCTCTATGTTGAATAGTCTTGAAATAAGTCACCTTGGGAAACTTCATATAAGTACCACCAGGTGAATCCAATTCTACTCTAACCTTTGGTGTTGGAAAGAAAAAATACCATGATACCTTAGGACAAAGTATTTGATCTTGAGGAGTAGAAAATTTGGAGCTATAGATGAAACAAGATTAGTCAATTATGTAGAAGAAACTGGAGAAAAACTAGGGATTCCTATTTCAAGCACTTCCCTCCACCAATCAGTTGAAGAAGGAGGACCATAAAACTCACCCTATGAGGGTGCATATTTTTATGTAATAAGTTTCTCATTTCATGGACTTTCAATTTTTGACCTAACACTGTTGCCGGGGAAAATTAGACCATAAGATATTTTGCAGTTATGTACATAGTTTTGGGAAAATAAGTATGTTGCTTAGCTTTCCTTGAGGAGACATATATTTCTATCTAATCAAATATGAAATATACCCAATTTGAAAAATTAGGGTTTCTTTGTCAAACCCTAGGTCCATAGAAGTAGCCTTCAAGCAAGCATCAAGTCAAACTAAAGAAAAAGAAGGACCTAGTCAAAACAAAGATGAGTATTTTCGTCTCCATTGGATCTCACATGTATCATCCTTGAAGACTCCCAAGGATATGTTAAATGCAATAAAACAACTTGTAAGAATATGACCTTGAGAACTCAACTCAAGTATGTGAACGTGCAATGTCAAAAACCATTCAATGTTACTTCACAAGGAGATCTCAGCTCAAGGAGAAATTAGAAGCTGTTGAAGACAATGTCAAAGAAGCAGAAGCATAGATTACAACTTTGAATGGAATTCCAAGTTTAGTCAAGTGAGTTGTTATAGAAGGAATATTACCTATGGAAGAATGCACGTAAGAAGAATATTGATTGATGGAAAAAGAAGAAGAGAAGGACGAATCCTAACAACTCATGCCTAGCAGAGAAAGAACAAAGAACATTCCCGCAAAGAATAGAAGGATATCTCACAACTCAATAGTTCAGTTGTGAGAAAGGATACTTTGCGAAATAATTTCCCAAGAAGGAAGAATGGAAGGATGATATGATCTAGAAATACCGGTCAATCATACATAATGATGTTTGAATATGAGTTCAATACATTAAGGGAAGTTTTGTAAAGTTTTTGAATTAGATCGACAAGATCAAGTATACAAAAGATTGAAGTATCAAAAGATACAAATAGAGGTTCATGGCTTCTATCAGAAAGAGAGAATCGATTATGGAAAGACACAACCTTATGGGATAGACACACCTCTTAAGTGGAGGATATTACACTAGACAGTTGGTGTAATCAAAGTAGAAGAATATAATGAGCAACCCATATGGTTTGAGACTCTCTACAGAGAACCACCTATGCACAAGGATTTGTACAAGCTTATTAGGAACCCATGGAATAACACATCCCATTACATGATAAGATTGAGGATCAAATAGAGTGATGGAGATCCAAAACTTTACTACAAGGTTGAATATAGAATAAAGGATGAGAAGCTCATATACGAGCGCATGAGAAAAATTACAACAAAGTTAGAGATGGAGGAACTTGATATCTAATGACCTCGACAAGTGACATAGATGGATACAAAGAAGACTAGTAGCATAGGAGGCTACCTGTCACTCCAATGTCCTAATGTAGATGTAGAATGGTGCTCCACCTTAGAGGGAGTGACTATGGTGTATCTCAAAGTTCGATAATCTTGACATGATTATTGGTATTAGAGGTATAATTAAATCCAGAGTACATTTTCCTCATCCAATTAAAATATGCAGAGAAAATGGCATGGTACCTAAAGGGTACTGTAGAGATATGATTGAGTTGGTAGTGATGAACAAAAAGAACACTCCAACATATTACACAAAGAGGAGAGTTTCTCTGAATGCAACCAAGGATGAATATATTGTAGTTGAGAAGAAAGCAAGTAAATATTCCTCAAGTAATGAGGAATATGATCCAGAAGAATTATACTGATGAAGATGAAGATTATAATCTTATCCATTTCATCATTGGATAAGAAGGGATGCACTAGTAGGACAAATGGAAACATATGATCTATGGTGTAAGAATACTTGC
This sequence comes from Pseudotsuga menziesii, assembly GCA_001517045.1. Lineage (NCBI taxonomy): Eukaryota > Viridiplantae > Streptophyta > Pinopsida > Pinales > Pinaceae > Pseudotsuga > Pseudotsuga menziesii. Next base: position 145,392 of record LPNX010370271.1, on the reverse strand, counting down.
TCAGTATTTTTGATCATGAGAAAGAAGGGAATAGGTCCTAAGAATCAGACGATGAAGTTAAACAAATTGGAAGAGACTCCAGTAATTCAAGAAGACAAAGATCAATATGGAGTCTACCAAACAAACAAAATATAAGTATTTGAATTGTCATTTCCTATATATATCGAGTTGTTCAATATGTGTACATAGATATATTTCTAGATTCAGGAAATGTATTATGCATATTATAATATTTGTAGTTTACTAATAATATGCAGGTGATGGGTAAGTGGATTATGTTGGTGTACAACATTCCATTGCTACTTATCTAGAATGAAACCTCCTTGTTGACATAATTTCTTGGCAAGATGGAAGGCATTTACTAAGTTTCCATATGTATACGACATATAGATGATTGTTGCATTAGTGGAAATAGTTGCATGATTATATGACATATTTCTTTATGCATAAGAATTTGTCATTATGAATATGTTACGAAATGTTTATAATCATACAATTTTATTTGACTTGTAGGAAGGATTGTATGCAATCACCTACAAGAGAATAAATGATGAAGTTGTGTATGTACAATATAGTCGTGGATGTACAAGAGAAGAATGATGCAGTTATAGATGCATAAAAGAAGAATGATGCAAGTTATAAATGTACGATGTAGTTATGGATGTACAAGAAGAGAATGTTAAATAACAAGTCACAGAAGGGAGTTGTAAATTTCAAGCATGTTCTTACAGAGGAACAAGCAGCAGATGTGTTTACCCAGCCTCTGTATCATGTAAAGTTTGAATACGTTCAAGACAAGCTTGGTGTAGTCTGAAAGGATATCTCTCAAAACAGGGAGTGACGGTAGATGGAAGAAGGATGTAGTGGTGGTAGCTCAGTCTAGAGTAGGGTAAGTCTGGCTAGGATTGCTGGCCTGAAAGGGTTAGTAATTCAAATGAGGCATGTTCATCCTAGGGGGATTAGTATGTATGGATAGATCAGTTTAACCCAAGTGGGTTTGTAATCCAGGACAAGGCTTGTTGGTCCCTAGGAAGATCCATCTGTCTAACTAGGATTGTTGGATCAAAAGGGTTAGTAAGTTAGAAAAAATTACCAGATGGATCTACCATAGAACTCATCGTGATACTGCTTCGAGATAGTTAGAGGGAAAAATGTATCTGCATTATTATTATACTGATGATTGTTGAGATGATTGCTTCAGTATTGTTATACTGATGATTGTTGAGATGATTTCTTCAGTATTATTATATTTATGATTGTTGAGATGATTGCTTCAGTATTTTTATACCGATGATTGTTGAGATGATTTCTTCAGTATTGTTATATTGATGATTGTTGAGATGATTGATGAGATAGCTTCAATATTGTTATATTGATGATTGTTGAGATGATTGCTGAGATAGTTTCAGTATTTTCATACTGATGTTGTTTAAATTATTGTTGACATAGTTTCAGTATCCCCATACTGATAGGGCAGATTCAATATTTTTATACTGATGTTGATAGTTCAATATTTTCATTCTGATATTGATGTGGCAATCTTAGTATTTTCATACTGATGATGATGTGGCAAGTTCAATATTTTCATACTGATATTGATGTGGCAAGATAAATATTTTCATACTAATGTTGATGTGGCAAGTTTAGTATTTTAATACTGATGTTGATGTGGCAGGTTCAGTATTTATATACTGATGCTGATAACATAGTTTATATATTTCTATATTGATGATGGTGAGGTAATTTCAATATTTCTATACTGATATTGATGATGATGTTGCCTGAAAATTTGTATGTTGATGCTGATAATGTGGTTGTGGTCACAACACCTTGTGTTGATGATGCTGATATGGTTGTGTTCCCAACACCTTGTGCTAATAATGTTGATGTGGTTGAAATTGCAACACTTTGTGTTGATGATGATGATGATGTTTAGACATCATTATGCTGATAATGAAGATGATGATATAGAATTGATTGATGATGTTTATTTATCAGTATCATGCTAATGATGTTGTTGTTGTTTTAGCATTTACATACCGATGATGCAAATGATAATGTTTCAGTATTTACATACTGATAATGCAGATGATGATGTTTCAGTATTTACATAATGATGATGCATATGATGGTGTTTCATTATTTACATACTGATGATGAGATGACGATGTTTTAGTATTTACATACTGATGTTACAGATGATGTTTCAGTATTCACATACTGATGTTGAATAAGAAGATTCAATATTCGCATACTGATGTGGCATAAGAATATTTAGTATTCACATACTGATTTATAGAAGAAGGCTCGGTATTCAAAAGATGATTAAGTATTCACATACTAATGTGGCATAATATGATTCAATATCCACATACTAATATTGAAGAAGATGATTCAGTATCCACATATTGATGTTGTAGAAGATGATTCAATACTCATAGAAGATGATTCAATATTTACATACAGAGGTTGCAGAAGATGATCCAGTTTTCTCATACTAAGATTGATGATGAAGATGCATGATGTTGTTCCAAAAATTCCCATGACATATAGAGATTAACTAGTCATTTGTACAATTGTGATGATGGTTGTTGTTGATGTAGAATACCTTCCTAGTTAAGAGGGAGTGTTAAAGTATTCTAACTTCAGAAGATATTCTGTTGTACTTTTGTTGTATTCTCCTCCAGATATTTTATTCCTCTATTCAAATATGTCCTTGATGTAACTGGTCATGTGAAAGTCATGAGGTAAACCCTCCATTGTAATTTGGGAAAATAGTACCCATAAAAGTAATATATATAATTTATTTTGAGTCTCCCTAGGTAGGTCAATCCTAATTAGAGAACTTGGCTGACCTAGTTAGTTATTTGAGTCACTCACCTAATGAATATAAATAGGTGAGGCACCTCTCTTATTCTCACACATATTACACTCAAGTATTGAATTGGAGAGAGAGAGAGAGAGAGAGAGAGAGAGAGAGAGAGAGAGAAAGAGAGAAAGAGTATACTATGGAAGATGAGCAAATAATCTTGTTTCTAGGGTTTTACACTGTACTTGGTCGAATTCTATACTGAGGAATTTTTAGGGGGTTTTCTCCCTTATGGTTTCCTTGATGAAAATATTTGTGTTCTCTTGTGTTGTTGTACTTGTATTTGTTTTAGTGATCATTTTATTATGGTTATGATTTTATGATGATAAATGTCTTAGATATTGTATAAAAAATTAAAAATATAACAATCATTACATTCAAAATAATCCATACCTTTGCTGGAGTCCACTTATTGCTTTTCTTTTTCTTGATTGACCTCTTCTGGGGGCTTGTCTTTTTATTCATGAACCATATTTTTAGTGTGTGGTATTCCCTTTTGGTACTTGATTTGAACATGAATCAAAGGTCTTTAGCTGAAGCGTACTCCCCTACACTTTATTTCACTAAGCTAGGAAGTCCATCCATGAGGAAATTCAAGGTTGTAGCATTGTCCTTCTTTGCTTTTTTCAATGTATCTACCTTTCCTTTCTTATTGGATGGAGTGGGTGGATTGACCATAATATCCCAAACACAAAACTTCTTTAGATATTCCTTCATCTTGATCCTCCACCTGAAATAATCTATCACATCAAGTATGGGCACATCATTACTTGATGACTACTTTTGATTCCATTGTGTGTTCATGGATATCCTTCAAGATTACAAGGCTTGTGATGGAGGCCTCCTCTGATACCAATTGTTGAACACAATGGTCACACTTAGAGGGGGGTGATTAAGTGTGTGGACAATTTAACTCTTTTTTATACTTCTATTAGTCAGTCATAGTTTATCAATCATTATGTTATCAATTACATCATCATATTCATTATCCAAATCAACCATGAGTCATAAGCACAATAATCAAATCAAAGAGAGACACAACAATATATGTAATGTAATATTTATTTATGGTAATGGAAGAATTCAATGTTCGTGATTACAATCAGTACCAATTGATGAAAAGAGAAGCAACTCTTATAACAAGACCTAGCCTGGTTTTCTTATCTCCAACTAAGAAAGGGTTGAGGATTCTAATCCTCAAGGTTACAAGACTCAGCTTGTGAATTAAGAACCACTTTAGCCACTGAATCACCTGTTGCTCATTTCCATTAACTTTTCCATGTCATCAACTTGTCAAACCATGTAGGTATGCTCATGTATTTAAGGCCCATGCATGTCATCAAGGTCTGCACATGTCATCAAGTTATGCACATTTCATCAAGGTCTGCATATGTCATCAAGGTTTGCATATGTCATTAAGGTCTGCATGACATAAATATATGCTCATTAATATGTCACTATAATGATGAGTGTTATGTCAAGCCAGGATGCTCATCACTACCATTATGGTGTGTGCACCCCAAGACTCTCCAAGTCTGTGTACTCTTCGTCATATATATTGTTGCTACTCTCATCCAAAATTTGACCAAAGAAATGAAAACATACCGCAACAAATTTTTAGGGTAATAGCACATTATTATCTACAATCAAAAGTGTCACAAGCCCTACATCAACTGAATCATACTTTGCAGATTAGAGTTTCCTTCTTGTAGCAATATATTCAATCATATCACAAGACAGTAAGTCTAGTCATAGTGTTCTTTGACATGTACCATGACAAACCTGCTTTAAATCATATATAATATATCCTAAATCTTTAAACTGCTCTATTTTGCTGACGATTAGTTCTTGTTGTATATTACAATTAAGGAGCCAGTCATATTTCCCTTAACATTGACCATATTGCTGGGATAGGCTTGATCACAAAACATATAGCTATTACAAATTTCATAGCACTATTGTAGTCTTGTTCTGTATGTCACTCAATCACATACATACACAGTCTTTCTACAATTGTTAATACAAATAGTTATTCTTATATTTAATACATAACCTTTATAATCTTTTCTACAATTCTTTACCACAATACTGTTGTATTTTTCCACCGAGATCAAACCCAACTTTATTGTTATTTCCTCTTTCCACCAAGATCAATTTAATGAAAATATTTACTGGAGTTTCCTTAGTAAGACCGATTTTAGAGCTGTTATGTGACTTCTTCGAAATTACACTTCATCGTTGCGACCGTTGCAGACCATTTATAATATGAAAATCACAGAGGTCAATCCCCACCTCTTTGGTTATACTGTGGCTATCTCAATTAGCTCACATACCCGAAAATATCAAATAAAAAAAAATATCAAACTTCAAAAGGAAATCGTGTCTACTGCTGCAATTTTCCTTGCTTAATTCGCCACCTCGGTAATCTCCCATGAAAATCAAAGCTCAATTTTCTCCCACAAATCAATAAAATGATTGAGGTGAGCTTCCTATTTATACTAATTTTCCACCATAATTTTTATTGGGACAACATACCAAATGAAATTTTTTATGTTTTTAATTTCTTTGTTGTATTAAATGGAGTCGACCTTACAGTATATAGTAAAGTAATAGTCTTTAACTTCTTATGATTTCACCATGTCATCATCTAATCTTTTTGAGGGTTGTTTTACCCAGTTTTGGGGTAACTTCCAAGTATATCTTAAGTGGGCTCTTGACTCAAATTTGAAGAGCTTCCATGTCATTGAAATTCTTAAGGGCATTTACACATCTTTTAATTATTTGAGTAAGGGTTGTTCAATAGCCACGTCCATAGTAAAATCTAGTCTTAGAAAGGTTTTGTCTCATCTAGCAAGTGCTTCAAGGGTTTCTTTAGGGATGCTTCAGCAAGATAAAAACAAGGACTTCAAACCATCACCAAGCAATAAGTATTCCATATGAAGAATTCAATATTTAAGTTTCTGTATGCAAGGGAATCATATACTATGACCATGGGTTTCATATCATCAAATGCAGCATTACTATCCAAGAACCATTAAGTGGTGGCATGGACCATCAAGTTACCATGTGTGTGGAATTCATGGCCTCATCAAGTGTATGTGGACTCATATAAAATTCATGAATTAAACCATGTCCAAAAGTTCCAACCACAAATTACCTCAAGACCAAGGAAAGTGTCCCATGGGGCATCATCATGATCATATCAACCCACAATCATACAAGCAAGTGTGTCCAAGTGTCCAAGTGTCATCTCACCACCATGTAAGTGGGAAATGATCCTTTCTCATGTCTTAGGACCATCTCCAACAGTTTCATGACACCATCAACACACAAATGAGCCACATAATCTTCACCATTCCTTTAAGGGTACAAGGACCATGCCACGGGGTATTCACTTAGTGAATCCATGTCATAGCACCTTTGTTCATGGGATATTAAAAAATATCCCTAATTTCACTTGATATTTATAATTACCTACAAAAATCCTTTTGATGAGCCCCCCTCCCAATACATATTTCCTATTAAAAAACCTTATTTTTATGATATATTCATTATTTTTACTAGAAACCACTTTTTATACCCCCCAATACCTATAAACCCCCCATACCCTATTCCCTACCCTGCCAATACCTACAATATATTGACCTTATTTTTCACAATTAAAAAAATGCCTTTATGAATGAACGTGATAAGATATTTCTCAACAAGGTGAATTCCCCATGGACCATGCACATGACCTTAGTACCATCATTAACCATGGAAACCACAAATGACCAAAAAATGGTTCTTTTGGCCCATTTGGTGTTCCAAATACTTCTTCACCATGGAATAGGATTCATGGGCTTCTTCAACCTCCTTATTCACACAAGAGGACCTCCATAGATCAAGATTCATCATGCCACCTACTGTGGGTTTTTCAAGCATTCTTCTAGAGTACCATGACCCCATTAAAGAATAAATGACCATCGAATGGGTTATTAATGCTTCTTCAACCCATAAAGGGATTCTCCATCATCCACAGGGGCTTCAGCATCATCACCAAGATCTTCATCATCATCAGTGGGGTTTTCAACATTGTCAACAAGGTGGTGGCTCCAAGATACAACCTTGTGGGTTCAAGGACCTTGTCAAGCTCCACAAGGTGCTTCAAAGCACAACTCATATTTGTATGGGCTCCAAGGCACTAGATGTGAGGGTACTAGGATTATCCATACATGTGCACTACAAGAGGGACTTGGTGGCGCTAATTACTACCTATGGGGATATTGCAAGTCCCATGTTGGCATCAATGACAATTAAATAAACACCTACCCTACTTTATCCTAGTCTAACCTACTTTAACCTAACCTACCCTAGCCTAGCCTAACATTAAGCCTAAATCCCTAAGTATGGATTTATTTATATGCCTAACACTAATATTAATTCCCAATCTCATTCCCAAGGTTAATACTTTATCCCAAACCTAAAACCAAAACCTATATCTTAAAGCCAAATCTCCTAAGCCATCTATATTGTCCTATGTTACCTTATCATACCTTAACATACCTTAACATACCTTATCCTAACCTACTTTATAGTATACCATACACTATATTACCTTATCCTACCTTACTACCCTAACATAACCTCACATTTCCTAACCTAGCTTAACCCACCCTACCTCCTCATTTGAACTAGCATACACTAACCTAACTTAGCTTAATCTAACCTACTATAGTACAAACTTACTTATCCTAATATATCTTAACTTACCTTAGCATATCCTATTCCACCCTATCAAAACCTAGCATGACCAAACCTACCCTACATTAACCATCCCTAAGAAAAGTACCTGAATATTCCATATATTAAGCTAATCTAGCCATAAACTAACATAACTTAACCTAATGTAACCTACCCTAAACTACCCCAACCAACCTAACCCAACATAGCCTATCCTAACTAAACTTAAACTAACCTTACCTTGTGTAGCCTAGCCTACCCTATCTTAACCACCGTACACTAACCTAGCCTCATCAACCCTACCTATGCTTACCTTAACCTAACTTAGTTGATCATGACCTTTCTTAGCTTAACCTGATCTTTCTTCACCTAAGCTTACCTTACTTAAACTAACCTAACCTAGCCTAACTAACCTAATTTATCCCTAAACTAAACTAACCTAGCATGGTGTAGCCTTGTACCTTAACATATCCTAACCGACCCAACCCATGCCTATCCTAATGTAGACCCACTCATAATTTTCCTACTCTAGCCTAACTTAGTTTAACCTAAACTTACCTTGCATAACCTACCCTACCATAACCTAACCATCCTACCCTAACCTACCCTAACACACCCTACCTAAGCCTATCTTCACCTAACTTGTTATAGCTTAACCTTTTTAATCTTAACCTTATCTTGCATACTATAATCTCACGTCACTTTAAGCTTACATTGCATAACCTAGCCTAATCTAACCCCAAACTAAACTAAGCTAACCTAGTGTATCTCACCCTATACCCCAATGTAATATAACCCACCCAACCCATGCCTACCTTAGCCTAACGTATCCCACCAATCCTAATCCTACCCTACATGAACCTAACCTACCCATCCTAAGCCTACCCTAACCTATCTTACTATAACTTAACATTTCCATGCATAATATAACATACCTTGATCTAAAATCCCTACCATAAGAAATACTAACCTGCCCTAACTTAGCCTACTCTCACCTCATTTGGTTAATCCTAGTCTAACTTAGCATAACCTTACCTTACATAACCTAACCTTTCTTTGCATAAGCTTTACCTATCATAACCTAGCCATTCCTAACCTAACCTACCCTAACCGACCATATATTAACCTATCCCACCCTATCATAGCCTATCCTAACCTAACATATCATTTCATATCCTGGCCTATCCTAACCTAACTTAGCCTAACACACCCCAAATTATCCTTGCTTACCTGACATACTCTAGCTTAACCTAACCTATCATAACTGGCCCTCACCTAACCATGGCTACCTAGTGTAACCTACCTTAACCTAACCTACCTAATGCGACCTAAATTAACTTATCCTAACTTAGACTGCCCTAACCTCAACCTACCTTAGCTTACCTTAACTTAGTCTAGCCTAATTTAGCCTTTCATCACTTGTCATATCCTATACTACCCTAAGTTACCATCTCCTATCCTTACCTATCCTAAGTTATCCTAACATAACTTAACCTAGCTTAACGAAACAAAACTTAACCTATCATATTATATCCTAACCTACCCTAACTTAGCCTAACATACATTAACCTAGCTTAACCAAACCAAACCTAACCTACCCTAGACTACCCTTGCTTAACGTAACCTACCCTACCTAGCTTATCCTCACTTAACCTAGTATAACCTAAACTATCATAACATAACCTATTAACCTATCCCTTACCAACCTTATCTTACCCTAACTTTTCTAAGTCTATTTCAACCTTGTATAACCTATTTTAATGTTAACCTAACATGTCTTAGCCTAACATAACCTAACCTAACATATCCTATCATACCATAAACTAGTCTACCTAACTTAGCCTAACATAGACTAACTTATACTAGCATACACTAACTTAGCCTATCCTACCTAACATAACCTAGTCTAACCTACAGTACCCTATCTTAGCCTAATCTAGCCTACTCTAATAGTAGGCTTCCTTATCATAGCCTATCCTACCCTATGTTAGCATACTTTAACCTAACCTAGCCTACATTAATCCAACCTACCTAAGCCTAACCCGACCTAATCTATCCTACCCTAACCTAGCTTATGCTAGCATAGCTCACTCTAACCCAACCTACCCTACCCTAAGGCTACCCCAATCTATTGTAACCTAGATTTTCCTTCACTAACCCATTACAACCTAACTTTATTTATCCTAGATTAATCAACCTAACCCACACTATTCTACCATATCTTAACCCATATTATCATATCATCTCCTAACCAAATTTACCCTAACTTAACATATCCTACCTAACCTAACCTAGCTTAACTTAACCTTGGCTAACTTAGGCTAACCTAGTTTAATCTAAGCTAGCCTAAGCTAGCTTAACTTAACCCAACATAACCTAACCTAACCTAGCGTATCTTAGATTAACCTAACCTAGCCTAACCTAGCTTAACCTAGCTTAACCTAACCAACCATACCTATTCTAACCTAATCTAACCTAACATATCCCACCTAGCCTGACCTAACATAACCTACCCTAAATTAACCTAACCTAGCCTACATTAACCATGGCCCGCATTACTGTAACCCACCCTATCTTTTCCCACCTTATCATATCCTATCTTATCCTACTCTAAACCTAGATTACCCTAACCCACACTACCCTACCCTATCCTAACCCAGATTATCATATCATCTCCTAACCGACCTTACCCTAACTTAACATATCCTACCTAACCTAACCTAGTTTAACTTAACCTAGGCTAACTTAGGCTAACCTAGCTTAATCTAAGCTAGCCTAACTTAGCTTAACTTAACCCAACATAACCTAACCTAACCTAGCCTAACTTAGATTAACCTAACCTAGCCTAACCTAGCGTAACCTAACCTTGGACAACCTGGATTAACTTAACCTAGGATAACCTAGGATAACCTAGCTTATGCTAACCTAGCCTACCTGTTCTAACCTAATCTAACCTAACATAGCCCACCTAGCCTAACCTAACATAACCTACCCTAAATTAACCTAACCTAGCCTACACTAACCATGACCCTCATTACTTTAACCCACCCTATCTTATCCCACCTTATCATATCATATCTTATCCTACTCTAAACCTAGCTTACCTCAACCTATCGTAATGTACCCTTACTTAGCCTACCCCAACCTATCTTCACGTAGCATAACCTACCTTACATTAGCCTAACCTAACCTAATGCAACTAGCCCATTCTACCCTACCCCACCTAGCCTAAGTTAGCTTAGCTTAACTTAGCCTAGCCTAGCCTACCTAACCTAACTTATCTTAGCTTAACTTATTCTAACCTACACTAACCTAACTTATCTTGACCTATCCTACTCTAACCCTAGCCTACCTTAGCTTACTCTAATGTAACCTAACATACCCTAACTTAGCTTAAAAAATATACCCTAACCTTAACCTAAACCACCCTATCCTATCCTAACCTAACCTACCTACCCTATTTAAACCTGACATAACTTATCCTATCCTACCTTACTTTATCCTATCCTAACTTAACATAGCTAGCCCATTCTAGCCTAACCAAACTAAGCTTACCCTACCTAGTCTAACATAGCTTAACCTAATTTAATCTACCTTATCTTGACCTAGCTTAGCATACCTTAACTTACTCTAAATTATCTTAACGTACCTTAACTTATCCTAGAATATAAACCAAATTAGAATAACCTATCTTACCCTATCTTAACCTAATCTAGCTTCACCTACGCTAACTTGACCTAACCTACCCTAGCCTAAACCTGGACTACCTTAGCTTAAAACTTATCCTAACCTAATCTATATTTTCTTGGCACATCCTAACCTTTAACCTAATCCATTATAGATTAGCTTATCCTATCATACTCTAAATCTATCCTACCTTATCATATCCTAATGTATCCCTACCTATATTATCACAACCTGACCTAACTTAACCTAAACTACTTCAACTAATGTAGCTTCACCTATGCTAGCTTACACTAACTTGACCTACCCTACCCTACCCTTAACCTGAACTACCTTACCTTAAAACCTATATTAACCTAATCTAGATTTTCTTAGAATATCTGAAGCTTAACCTAATCCATTGTAGCTTATCCTATCCTATCCTACTCTAAATATATCCTACCTTAGTGTGTCCTAATGTATCCCTACCAAGCCTATCAAAACATGAACTAACTTAACCTAACCTACTTTACCTTACCCTAACTTATCCTAACCTACATACCCTAACTTACCCTAGCCTACAGTCACCCTATCCTACCTTATATTACCCTAACCTAACTTAGCTTAACCTAACCTAAATTAACATAACCTAGTCTATTATATCCTATCCTAATATATCCTAACTTGGCCTATCTAACCCTAGCCCATTCTAGAATAACCCTACGTTTCCTATATTAACCTAACCCACCCTATCTTAGCCTATCCTAACCTATCCTATTCTACCTTATCTTATCCTATCGATGTATCATATCATAGCCTAACCTAGCCTAACTTAGGCTGGCATACCCTAACTTAACCTAACCTAACTTACCCTTACCTTCCCTAACTTATCCTAAGACACCCTAAATTAACCTAACCTACCTAGCCTAACTTGTCTTAACCTAACTTAACCTAACCTACCCTACCCTAGCTTAACCTAACCTAGCCTACATTAACCATGGTCTACCTTAAATTACCCTAAATTAGCCTAACCTAATATATCCCTACCTAGTATATCCTAACATTAACCTAAACTACCTTATCCTATCATATCTTATCGTACTTAAACCCTAGCCTAACCTACATTAACCTAGCTTAACCTAGCCCATTCAATCCTAACCCAAATTAGAATAACTTAGATTAACCTAATCTAGCCAAACCTATATACCAAAGCCTAACTTAGCATAGCTTATCTTGCTTCACCTAGACTAACCTACAACCTCCTTTAGGTCACCCTCCCCTAACCTACCCTTTACTAGTCTAACTTATCCCACCTTATCGATAGCCTACCCTACCATAACCTAAGGTAGCCTACTCAAAATTAGACTAACTTAGCCTATCCTATAACATTCTAAACTAGCATAGTTTAACCTAGCCTAACCAACTTTAACCTACCCTACCCTACCATAGCCTAGGGTAGCCTACCTAACCTGAGACCACCTTAACCTAGCTCAATTAGAACTTTGACCTACCCTACCCTACCATATCTTAGGGTAGCCTACCCAACTTTATACCACCTTAGCCTAGACTATACTACCTTAATCTAGCCTAACCTACATTAACTTACCCCACCCTACCCTACCCTACCCTACCGTAGCTTAACCATGTAAGTATGAATCTTATATCTAATATTTAAGCCTAACTCTAAGCTTACTTACCAATTTTATTTCTAAGCTTAAAACATTAACCCAAACCCCAAACCTAAACCTAAATCTTAAACCCAAACCTCACATAATTAATACTTATATAAATTGAAACAATTCTTTCAACAAATTTATAATATAACCATATATATAATTTTAAAAATAAAAATAACACATACATTTGTTGATTTAAAATAAAAATAAATTTTTTTAATATAAAATACAAAATTATTAAATAAATAACTAAGTAAAAAACAAATACAGAAAATATCCCACATAAAAATAAATATTTCACATAAAAATAACTAACATAAACAATAACAAATGACTAAGGAAAAACAAACAAAAAAGAATATCCCACATAAAAATACCTCAGTAATGACAAATTATAAAAAATAAAAAATAAAAAAAATTATCCCACATAAAAATAACTAAGAAACAATTACAAATGAGTAACTCAAAACAAATAAATAAAATATCCCACATAAAAATAACTAACATAAATAATGACAAATGGGAAGTAAACAAAACATATAACATTTGGAAAAAAAAAAGAAAAAGCAAAAAGCCCACATGAAAATAACTCATATAAATAAAATTTTATGTGCATCCAATTTTTTTTATTAACTTTAAATATATATATCACAATAAAATATTGTTTATACATATAAACATTTAGAAAAAAACAAAATATAATAAATAAATTTTATAAATAATTATATATATTATTTTATTATATATTAAAAATGTTTTAATTATATATATATATACATACATATTTATAATTCTAAATTTTAAATAAATCCATTTAACATAATCAAACATACAAATAAATCAACTTATTCAAACACAACATTAAACACGTTTATACTTTTATTTTCATTATTATAATAATAATAATTTGAATAAATCGACTTATTCAACTACAACATTAAATACGTTTATACGTTTATTTTCATTATAATAATCATAATAAGGGATTGGCGTTTTCTATTAGCTAAGCTTGAGTGAGAAAATACAACATTTAAATATAACATGCAGAGATCATTTAGAAAAACAAAAAATGCATGGTCGAGGATGGTTACTAATGGGAGAAACCGTGATGGCAGAGTGGCTTAACGTATTGGGTGAGATGGGTTAAACTAATGGGAGATAAACCGTGGATAATTGATATAAACACGATTTACTCATAAAACTGACATAAATATTTCTCTTTATGATTTATAATTTTAAATTAGGTAAGGGAATTATTCAGTATGAGTCTTAAAATAACCAACCAGAGCGAGTTAAGAGCTAAACAGACATCAAATTACTATTGAGAAATCTGTGAAACTTTTGAAAGATAATACAGAGATGTTACCTGCTAAACAGCGGATTGAGCAAAGAGGCGCGGGTTAAACTCATAGAAAGATAGCACAGGAAGGCATGTTTAAACAGGCGGGTTAAATTGGATCATGTCGGATGCAATACATACCTGTGGCGCTCAAGTTAAGGTCTCAATGGGATCAAATTCGTTGAAGAAGAAGGGTTTCGAAGGACTGAAACATATAGAACGCTCGTTTGCGGTTTGCATATGAACAGAACAGAGCCGAACCTGAAATATTTTCCATCAAATTTACATGAGATTTGAAAGGAAGGCTTTGCATGAGATTTGACATAAGATTACTAATTCTGACCTACTTTAAAAAAAACAGAAGGAACTAGGGTTTCTGAGAGCAGAGAGAACAGAGGAAAGAATAACAAAATTTACCGTTGACAGAGCAATGATCGTTGAGTAGTTCGGCTTCCTTTCCTTCGAAGTTGTTTGGTCCAGCAGATGATTCAGTTTCCTAAAATTCAGTCCATCTTCCTCCTCTCTATCATATACAAACTCAGACTTGACATCCAGACTCAGACTCAAACCATACAGAGACATCTAGACTCAGACTCAAACCATATACAGACTCAGAAATCTAACCACAGCAACATACAAAACAAAGAATAAGTAGACGAAGAGGAGGAAAATGTTAGAAATAGGGTAAGATTTGAAATATATATACCTCACGTCCAACCTCCCTTCTCTGCTTTTTTTTGTCCTCTCTGTAATCATCCCTTCAATCCCTTCAATGAATAAATAGTTCCGTTTTTTCTACTCTCTGAAATCATCCCTTCAACGGATAGATAGTTCGCTGCTTTTTTCTCCTCTCTGTGAAATCATGCGTAGGCTACAGATGAGAAAAAATCCATTTTTCTAATCCGTTCAACGGTCCACTTTATCCGAGCTTTTAACACATGATACAGATTCTCAACGGTCCACTTTATCCGAGCTTTTAAGGCACTGCCCGCTCCCAATGATTTTGCAGTTTTGATTTCAAATATAATCATAGTTTTTTTTTTCTATTTTACAGTTTTGATTTTAAATGTAATCGTAATTTAGTTTTTGATGTAATCTTTTTTTTTGTTTTTTTTGTTTTAAAGTAAATAAAGATATGATGTGGCATTATTTCCTGTTTGAATGCATATTTTACTTTATAGAATCAAAACTGAATTATGTTTTTAATTGTAAAAATCGAAATAGACTTTAATGGTTGATGTTTCAAAAAAAAATCCCATTATTAAGAAAGTTGTTTATGGCTTAGGTTACTTTAATGTTTGTTTGGATGACATTCATTGAATTTAGAACTGATATTATGAAATCTATATGGAATCATTGTAGAGCGGTTTTGTCATTATATTTGTTTTTTTGTCTATGAAATTGGCTAGGTATATGGAATCTTTATAATCTTTTAGCATTAAAGGGAGATTGCTTTCATGATGGTTTAATGCATGTCTCATCATTGATGCACTATGAGGATAGTTGATGCAAAAGTCATGATGTAGATGCATTCATTTTTTTTAACCCTTTTATTCTCATATTTAGAATCCCTATAATCTTTTAGCATTGAAGGGAGATTGCTTTCATGATGGTTTAATTCATGCCTCATCATTGATGCACTATGAGGATAGTTGATGCAAAAGTCATGATGTAGATGCATTCATTTTATTTAACCCTATTTTGCTCATATTTTGACTTGATAACCTCTCATACCACCTCACACCCTATTTCTTGTCCAAGCTAGATGTAATGGTTTACGATAATAAATATTTCATAAAAATCATAAAACTATTGTAATAAATGGAAAGCAAAAATGGCCCATACATTGGAATTTAAGAAACCTAACTAGTGGTTCCAATATGTGTTTGTGTGCTTAGATTTGAGTGATACTATTGTCAAAAGGGACCTCTATAATTATTGTTTTAGAACTGATATGCAACAAGGCTATTCCTTCTCAAGGTTTGTTTGGGTTGTTGAATGCAAGGACATGTCACTTGATATAAACCTAGTGAAACCTTTAGTTGATCATTATTTATAGTGATTTCCTTAAAAGTTAATTTTCTAGTGAAAAGTAGTGGCAATGGGAACATGGTGTTGGGGGCATGTAAGAATTGTATCTTCAATGTTTACAATGGTTTTGATCAGGCTAAAATCATGGTTCCCTATATTTGGGTTTGGATTTGGGTGTATATTCCAGATATTCCCCTTTACATATAATTCAGAAACACTCTTTAATAAATAAGGCATGTTATTGGTAAGATTGTGTCTAGTGGAACTCCACTCAAGAAAGGGAACACTAACATTTCCTAGGATTTGTAAAAATTTATCTTAAGTGAGGCTTACCAAAGGATTTTGAACTCGAATTCAAAGGATTTCAACCATCTGTATATAAGAAAGTTAAATTTAAAAATCTTTGTTTTCATTTACATAATGTTAGGAATATACTCCTCTAGAGGAATCATGCAATATTAAAGACCTAAACATCTTTATTTCTAAAGGGAAATAAATATTTGCAAAAAAATCTAATTCTGGAACCTAGTAGATTCTTTTTTTTGAATTCTCATATTTCAAGAGGAAACAAACGTTGAATCTAAACACCATAAAGTAGGCAAGGAGATAAATGAAGCTTGAGAAGAAGTTGGAAAATCATTGAAGTGAAAAAGTGTATGGATAAGTTCAAAAAAGTTATGACTCCATTACCCAAACAAAGTTGTAGAGGGTAAATAAAATCTTGTACTAGGAGACAAACCCATAGGAAAATGGTCATGTATATTGTAAGTCTATACTTCAGAGAGGGATAAGTGGATAATAATAAAGTTCGAATAAGAATTTCTCAAGGAAACAACAATTCGATGACAATGGTTGAAATGTTTTCCTCGTCTCTAAAATGGAATAAAATTGGGCTAGGAAGATATAGTAGGCCAATCATTCAACCTAAAAGCACTCCATCATGGGTTGGTGTAAGTGGTCATAGGAAACCACTATAATGACGGGTCCTTAAAAAACAATTGCTTTAATCTCATTCCTATTTGTATAAAATGTGATTTGAAACTTTCAAATTAATTGTTTTAAATACATGAGAATTTTCAAATGAAGTCGTGACTCCTACCATGAAATTATATAATAATTTCTTGACCACAACCATAACATCTAAAATAATTTCTTGACACAAAAAGGATAATATTCTGATAGAGCATAGCCAAAAGATTCTTCAAAATATTTTTTAATAAATATGTTTTGGTCTATGTTATAACCCCCATTTCATACATTCCTATACAACCTATTTCAAAATTTTAAGATCTCTTATGCACAAAATTGGA
Organism: Pseudotsuga menziesii; assembly: GCA_001517045.1. Classification (NCBI taxonomy): domain Eukaryota; kingdom Viridiplantae; phylum Streptophyta; class Pinopsida; order Pinales; family Pinaceae; genus Pseudotsuga; species Pseudotsuga menziesii. The sequence goes on along the minus strand of LPNX010370271.1, from coordinate 127,782 downwards.
AACAATATGGGTTTCATATTAAGTTAAAAACACTGAAATCACTGGTGGTGAATGATAAATCAAATGAAAAAAGAGGTATAACACTGAAATCACTGGTGGTGAATGATAAATCAAATGAAAAAAGAGGTATATTAACATAGAAATAAATGCAATCAATAATGATATACCTTGAGAACATAGTACAAATTTTAGTCAAAATAAATAAAATGGTAAGGATTGGGTCCTTAATTCAATTATCATAAGATATGGATTCGTGAATCAAATGGATCAAAGAATTAAATTTCTCCATTGGTAAAAAAAGGTATTGAAATGTCACGTTCCAACAACCAAATTTTAAAAAGACACTCAAATTAAGAAACAAAATAAATATATATCCTAATTAAAACAACAAAATAAATATATGTCTTAACCATAAAAATGGAATCGATAAAATTCTAATTCATGGCCACTCAAACAACATCAAGTACTAGTATTTGAGGTGATGATATAGAGATTCGGCAATTGACATTGTAGCTTCATATTCCATATTATTTGAGTGATGATCTAGAGATTCGACAATTGACATTGTAACTTCATATTCCATATTATTTGAGGTGATGATCTAGAGATTCGGCAATTGACATTGTAAATTTATATTCTATATTAAAGTCATATGTTGATAAAAATAAATAAATTGAGAAAACGTTAAGATCTCATGTGATAAACAACCATGAATATCTCACATTATAGCCACTAGATATTGATTATTTTTCAATTTCTTCATACGTAATAAATATTTACAAACCTTCCTTTCTATGATTTAATTTTGGGGGGAATACGTGAGCTATGGATTTATGAAAACCACAACACTTGTATAATCAAGGATATGTGGTCATTTTACTGAAACTTTTATTTTTTTTAATGACATGGCATTAAAAAAGCATTTTTTCTTTGAAGAACATTGAGATTTTGAATTGTGAGGCATTCCAAAGATCTTTACAAAGAGAATATTTACAAAGATGTTTGTTGATATTCTCTGCTAAAACCCCCTCCTCCCTTTCTACCCTTCACTTGAACTCTATCCGTTTTGAAAATGTGATTGTCAGGAAAAAAAAGAAGGACAAACCAGATTCTTCAGGGGTCCTCTCTTCATCCTCACCACCTTTTACCCCTCTCTCAGTACGCATTAAAAATTTTGCAAGAGGTAACCCTCATCAGGGACTTAGAGCTTCGCCTCCCCTCCCTCATGTTCCCTAATGAAAATCCTTTCCCTTAATGTTAGAGGTCTGGGAGGCAAGACCAAACAATGCTGCCTTAGATCCCTTTTTCACTCGCTTGCTCTTGACATGATACTCCTTTAGGAGACTAGGTGCAGCACTTACCCTGCTCTCCTAGCCTTTTCTAAGCTTTTGCCCAGCTGGGAGTTCTGTGCCATTAGTGCCTCTGGTCTCTCGGGGGGTTTAATTATGGCCTAGAACCCTCACAGGGTTAGATGTCGTTCCTTTGAGACTATAGCTGACATCCTTGTCAAGGAAATTTTTTGTGGTATGACAGTCCCTGTAGCCATCCTCAATTGCTACGGCCCCTACCGGAATAGGAATCTTTTCTGGGAAAAGGCTCACAGAGGTGGTTTTCTCAATATTCCTAATCTGATCATGGGGGGGGACCTTAACTTAACCCTGAGTGCCTCGGAGACCTGGGGTAAGAGAGTTGTCCTTGATCCACTTGATTCTCATTTCAAACTCCTTTTTGCTTATGTTGGTCTTGTAGATGTTTCCCCTTCCAATGCTAGGCCCACTTGGAGAAATGGTAGGGTTGGGGAAGAAGGGATTAGTAAAAGACTCGACCACTTCTTACTTTCTTCTTCTTTGATTCCCTCACTCAAGGTTCACCGTGTGTGGACTCACCATGCTGATATCTCTGATCACTTTCCAATCTACCTTGAATGGAATAAATTAGTGGGGTCCTGTAACTTCCCATTTAAATTCAATAAATCCTGGCTTACTGATACAGATTTCAATCTTTGGGTCTCCAAGAGATGGATTGAGCTGAAACCCTCATCTTTTGACAATGACTTGGACCTCCTCTCCCATAAGCTCTGACTTCTTAAGAAGGAAGTAAAAGGATGGATCAAAGAAAAAGGAATCATTATGGAATCGGATTCTCTTAGGCTGGATGAGGAAATAGGTGCCCTGCTCTCTGGTTCTTCCTTGGGTATCCTTTCCCATGAGGATCAATTGTCTCTGAATTTGTTCAGATCCAAAAAAAAGAAGCTGTTGGATCACTACTTACTCACTTAGCAACTCAAGAGTAGAGCAAAGTGGGTTCTGTACGATGATTCAAACACCAAGTTCTTTCATGCATTGGCCTCACGTAGAAGGAATCATAATACTATTTGGTCCCTAGAGGATGAAGATGGACAAAGTATTGAGGATGAGCTTGCTCTTAAGGAGCTGGGCCGTAGACATTTTACTCATATTTTCAGAGATGATAAACAAACCTGCTTGCTTTCCCAGCTCAAAGTAGTCATGTTGTACCCCTCCATGATCTCACCTGAGGATGCCCATGGTCTCATCGATCTTGTCACTTTGTCTGAGATTGAAGGAGCTTGGAAATCCTTTAAAAAGGACAGGAGCCCAGGTCATGATGACTGGCCTGTCGAATTCTACTTACACTTCTTAGACATGTTGGGTAATGATTTACTATATGCTGTTGAATGTGCAAGGAATTCTGGTAGCATTACTCCCTCTCTTAACTCTACTTTCCTCGCCCTGATTCCTAAAAAGGATAAGCCTACAAATTTTGTTGACTTTAGACCTATCTCATTATGTAATCTGCTGTACAAGCTTATTTCCAAGATTATTGTTGTCCTATTAAAGCCTTTTCTGGACTTGCATATCTCCAGAGAACAATATGGATTCCCTAAAAATCATCAAATTGTTGAACCCATTGGCATAACTCAGGAGACTCTCCATTCTGTGAAAACCAAGAACACTTGTGCTCTCATCCTCAAGTTGGATTTGGTGAAGGCCTTCGACTGAGTGAACTGGTCTTACATTAGACTCATACTGATCCAAATAGGGATGCCACTCCTGGGTGTTAATTGGATAATGGGTTGTCTTACTTCAACAAATTTTGCAGTACTGATTAATGGTACTCCCTCTAAGTTCTTCAGTGCCTCTAGAGGAATCAGACAGGGCTGTCCCTTGTCCCCCTTGATTTTCCTTCTTGTTATTGAAGGTCTCAGTCTCTTGATCACTTATTCTAGGGAGAACAGTCTCATCAGAGGTATACAAATCTCTCCTGCTCTTTCCCTCACACACCTCCTCTTTGTGGATGATTTTATTCTGCTTGGTACTGGCACCTTGCTTGAATGGATATCTTTTGAAGTTATATTAAGCACCTTCTGCAAGGCTTCTGGGATGAGTATTAGTGTGGACAAATCCAGCTTCCTCTACAACAATGTGGATGACGATATTATTTCTAGCATTTCCAGGGTTTTTCCATATAAAATGGATCCTATCTCCACCGACTTTAAGTATCTTGGTTATTTTCTTAAACCTGTGGGGTACAAGGTCAATGACCAGAATTGGTTGATTCAGAAATTTGAAAATAGAATATTTCATTGGTCTCATAAGTATCTCTCTCTTGGTGGTCGTCTAATCCTTGTACAAGTTGTTTTGTCTAGTCTCTCGGTTTACTGGTTGGGCCTTGCACCTATTCCTGTCTCTGTCTTAAAAAAGCTCAGAATTTTAACCTTCGCATTTTTATGGGGCTCTACTGGGGACAAACTCAAGTACCATTTAACATGTTGGAAGCAGCTTTCCTATCCTAAAGAGAATGGTGGTCGGGGTTTAAAAAATCTCCATTGGTTCAGTATTGCATTGAGATTAAAAAAAATTTGGATGGTTCTATAGAACAATGGTCTGTGGCACCAAGTTTTAATTTGTAAGTACCTAAAGAATATTTCTATGGTGGCATGGCTCAGAGGTAAAAAATTTACTGTCCGTGGAGCTTCAGTAATCTGGAAAGGGTTTCTACACACTCTTTCATGGTTGGGAAAGTGTTTAGCCTGGCAAGTGGGAAATAGACAAGAATTCCTCATGGGAATTGACCCGATCATCAGAACACAATCATCTCCTGTACTGCCTACAGGGCTCAAATATTACTTGGAGGACTTGGGTATCACTACTCTCTCGCAAGCACACAATATACTCCTGGGTTTGCATCAATATTGGTATATGACTGAGGACTTATGTATTGCTAGGGAATTGAAGACTGCATGGGACAATTACACGAGAGGTCTGGAATATGAAAGGATTAGGCTCAACTCTCAATTTGACACTCTTGTATGGGATCATAACAAAGCAGATGGTTCTGTTTCTGCTAAGCTGGTTTATGACTGTATTGTACAATATTCATCTCCCACGATCGGTAACAGATTACATGCCATTATTTGGTCTAGAATTATACCCAAAAAAACTAGATGTTTTGTCTGAATGGATTTGGAGAATAAAATACTAACCTGGGATAATCTCCAGAAGAGAGGCTGGATTGGGCTTGGTTTATGTGCACTCTGTGGTTCGGGTGAAGATAGTGTTCAACATATTTTTTCTTCTTGCTCTGTTTGGAAGAATGTTTTTGTTCACCTGAGTGATCAGCACCACTTCTTGCTTCCCCACCAGTGCGATAACCTCAATACTTTTCTGGGTAACTGGATTGCCAGGTTCTCTAGACATTCAGTCTACTACTACCTTCCCTTTTTTGCTATTTGGGCTATCTAGAAAGTAAAGAATTTTATTATTTTTGAAGGAAAAAAGTTATCCATCCTGAGCTTACTTCATCAGATTGCATACTTCTCACAGATGTATCGACCATCCAGTTTAAAGGTCAAAAATACTAGAGCCTATGGTTCAGGCCCTGTTCTTGTCTTCCCCTATGGTTTTTTTGATGGGGCATCTGCTAATAACATTGGAGGATTCGGTTTATTCTGATTCCTGAATGAGTCTCATTCATACGAGTTTGCTTTGGGGGCTGGTACTTGCACTAACACTAAAGCTGAACTGTTAGCACTTTGGGCTCTTCTGCATGTTGCTCAGTTGATGGGGATTCCTACACTAAAATTTTTTTGTGACTATACAGTCCTTATTAATTGGGAAAAGGGTACTACTACCCTCTCTCCACCAGATCTCAGTCATTGGTGTAGGGATATAAGAAAAATCTGCACTTTTTTTCTTCACTTGTCTTTCAGTCATACCTACCGTGAACACAATCAGCTCGCAGACAGCCTATCTAAATCTGCCTTGTCTTTGGCTCCTGGATATGGTAGTTACTCTGAATTTCTTGATGGCCTTTTGGCCTCTCATGACACTTTCCATCTCTTTTGAGCTCGGTGCAGGAGCTTGTTCTCCTTTTATTTTATGCACCCTTTTGGATGATTTTGGAGTGGGCACCTTTAGATAGTAGCTCTATGTTCTTGTGTTCACAGTTGATATGGTTATGTGGGACATAATTCTTCTTTTTTATCTTACTAGAATTATGTTCTTGGTGGAAATGTAAGTTGATCGCCCCCTTGGTAACTCTTGTGAGTTGAGACTCGTTTCAGATTTATGTCAGAATTGAACTCTCTCTGTGACCTTGCTGGATTGTAACCCTAGGACAGGGATGGCACTTCAGATGCCCTTTGATTCTATATTGAATATCAAGGACATGCTTTTTTCTTTCTGAAAAAAAAAAGATAAGGGGGAACTCGTAGGTGAACTCAAAGTTATCATATTGAGCATTAGAGAGTACTTTTAATAGACTTGTTATTGAAGGTATAAATACCATTAGACAAAGAATATTGGAATATTTTTTTTAAATATAAAGGATTGGGGAGGTGATTCAATCACCAACATAATATGACTATGACATAGGGGTTCAAATGGTTTTCAAAAAAAAATATTCCTATTGTTTGAAAATTAAATATCTTGAAACAATAATTTTAAATGAAACAACTGAACATTACAACACAATTTGCTCCATTGGATTGGATATGTGTTCCTTGTGGTCCTCTCATCCCTAGGATGGCGAGGACCCTAGTGAAATGTTTTCACCACATCCCCTATTTTTGTGAAACTCCATGAAACACACAAAAAAATTTCACATGTATGGGGAGGGATCACTTCATAAAATAAAGGACATGTTGGTGCCACCTCCCAAAAAAGTGGACATCTAGATGATCCCTATAAAAAATGGGGGCATATGGATGCCCCCCATGGTTTTTTAAAATATTTTTAAGAAGTAAAATAAATATAATTTTCCTAACCTAACCTAATGCCCCTACATATAATTTTCCATATCTATTTGACATGTACAAGTTTACCATTTAAAATTTATATTTGAGATACTAATTTGTATTTATGATGAGTGTCAAGCAACCAAGGAAGTCGAAGAAGGTGTTTCTTTTTTCTAAGGTGTTTCTAAGCCACCAAGGAGGAGATATTAGAAGCTACAAGAAAGATTCAATGATTAAGCTAGTAGCAAAAACCAATCCACCAAATATTAAATTCATGATTTTGATTTTGTGTTTTATTGGGTTGGTTTGGGTTTAACTCTTGACAACAAAATTTTAAGATGCATAATATCCAACTATCCACATTTAAGTGTTTAACAACAAAGTGGGTCATGTAGTGCATTGTTTAACAGTCAAGAACATAGTCATGTCATTTACATACGGGGCCATCTATGTTAGGTACCTCAACATCCCCTTGTACTCCTCGATGCTCACTAAAATTTCAAGGGTTTATCCACACATACCCCAAGTGTGCTTCCCCTTTACTATGTCCCCATGTCTAGGAAACTTGGTTGAGTATTGGAAAAGATTTAATAACTTATGAAAATCAAGCTTCAAAATAAATAGGCATCCAAATAAACCTATCCCATAGAAATATTCAAAGGAGGATGATGAGATTTTAATGCTTTGGATATGAAATTTTGTAGAAATTGTATTAGACATCAACAACTTGTTATTAACAATCTAAAACCTAAATAGAAATAATTACATAGAATAAATATAACCCAATTCATGATATATGTATATGTACATTAAGTACCCCTTAAGATAATATCAATAATGATATATTTTTCTCAACTTGCTTGTATACAAATGGTGCTTAATCTAACAAATATATATAGTAGTTTATTCATTACTCATTTCATTTATGCTCAAGTGTGGGATATCTAAGGGCCCTCACTAACATTATGTGTAATCATAGTCCATCCACACAAAGTGTGAATCTAACCCACCAAGAACACAAGAGTACGCGTTAATTTTTTTCAACATAGAATCAAAATTAACCAACATTAACCTAGGGGCACAATTTTTTAAACTTGGAATAAAAGAAAACCTTCATAAAATCATAGTCACTAAAATTTGGATACATTCAAGAGTATATTTTATCAACTAAATATTACATTCTAACATCCCCCCTAATATAAAATTACAATAGATGTGGCAAATAAAACAAAAATTCCAAACATATATTAAATTAATACTACCTTAATGTTTAGTTGGGTAGGGAATATAACTATGGCCAATGATATCCAAATCTTAAGTAAGGTGCATATAATATCTCTAAAAAGGATTTTACAAAATTTTAACCTCCAAAACACATTCATCAAAACCTCTTCACAACTAGCCAAGAAAACACAAGTTTAAATAGAGGGTCCTAGTTTAAAATTATAACTTTTAATACAACTTCAAATGACCCTGTTTAAAATTTGTGTATGAAACACAAGTTTGAATGAACATATGCAAAATTTCCTGGAGTGAGGAGTAAAAAATTATAGTTTGGTCAGATAATAGCCTCTAAAATAAATGAAGAAGAAGATGGAAAACATCAGGTTCAAGTTTAAGAAGTCACACCATAAATGTTATTGAGTAGAGTGTTAAAAATCAACAAGAAATTCTCCAATAACACAAATTAAGATTACAACTAATAGATATAAAATCCAATGAATGTGTGATCAAATCAAGTGTATAATATCAACAAGGATTCTCCAAGATGGAAAATGGAGTGGACCACATTTTTTTTAATAAAAGGGTAAAAAAGAACTAACAATTTCTTCAAACAAAGCGTGATAATATGGGTTATCCATTAAAAAAAATATAGTTTTCCTATCCATATACAAAAGTGAACAACAAAGGATGAATTTATAAAGAAAAATTATCAAGAGGACATTTCTACTATGATTAACCAATCACAAAGCACACGGGATTCACCTTGTTGACCAATATCTTATCACGTTCATTCATAAAGGGGGGATTCTAAATTGCGAAAAATAAGGTCAATATATTATTGGTATTGGGGGGTGGGGACTATGGTAGGGGGTTTTATAGGTATTTTTGGGGTATAAAAGCGTGTATCTAGTAAAAATAGGGAATATCTCATAAAAATAGGGTTTTTTAATGAGAATTATATGGTTTTACAATAAATAAAACAAGTCAATATGAAGTCCTCAAACAAGTGTTCAAATTTTTCCATGAACTATCATCAATGTAATGACAATTATTCATGATAATGGGTGCCAATACAAATTTCTAACATCACACCGATTAATTGGCAATATCATTGAGATGTGAATATCCATTAGACATCACCAAGTTACGATTACTTACTTCTTGGGATGCAAATACACTTATCCAACTCAAACCAAGTGGTTATCCTAGTTAGCATTTGAGAAACTCTATCCCCATATTTAGAAAATTCTTGAATGATTTCCTCCTCATAAGGAAAAAAAATCATAATTTTATTAAACAAAACCAAATTATTACACTTTCCATATGCTTCACGAGCATTGAAAGTATCTATAATAAAATATTGCATGCCTAAATTAAATTCAAAATCTATTTCAAACCAACCAATAAAGCTCTCCATATTTTCAAAATATGAGCTAAAAATCCACTCATCCCAATATATCTAAATAGGATCCCTAATAGGCCGCAAATTTAATTGTATATATATTGAGGGATAAACCCCTATTTTTCCTTAAAGACATACTAGTGTAAAAAAACATTTCAACTTATCTAATGTGTTAAAATATCATGAAAGGGAAGATGGTAGTATTACTCAATCTGTCCCTCTATATCCTCTAGTATAAAACTCTAACATAAAACCATATTAAATCCTTCTTTTGATAAGGAATATGCATCATTATTTCTTTCTCTATAAATGTGACTAATGTTGATGTTTGAGAAAAATCAAAGTTGCTTGAACTTTAAAACTTTTATCAAACAATTCGAGCACTTACGAAACTTTATATCAGCCACATATGAATCTCATAAATATATCATCCACATAAAATATCAATCACATATAAATCTCATAAATATATCAGCCACATAAATATATAAATCAATCAACCATGAGAGACAAGATATACCCTCGGAAAACCCTCCAAACACAGAGGATGAAAAACCCAACAATTCTTTGAGTATGATAGATAGATTTATAGAGAATGGTTTACAACACATAATAGTGGAGAAGGGAGATCCAATGCAACCCTGCAAAAACAACTTGTTGCAACTGTAATGAAATTGTCATATGCCTAGCATATTAATAACAAGCCAAAAACCCTAGAATGCAGAAGGTAGCAAATGGTAGGCTTAGTTAAACACTTTGAGATGCACATGCTGCATTCACAAGGAGGAGATAACTAGAACTCCCTCCATGCAAACATTAATGCCCTTTCTTTCCTCAATTAGCTTTAACTGAATGTTCACTATCTTGAACTAAAAGTGAACCGACTTGAACTAAATGTTAACTAACTTGAACTGAATGTTAATTGACTTGAACTAAATGTTAACTTACTTACATTGAATGTTAATTGGAAAGACATTATGAATGTGAACTAACTTGAACTGAATGTTAAGTGACTTGAACTAAATTTTAATAGATTGTTGATCACTTAGTTAATAGGCTAACTTAAGTGTCATCAACGCTTCACTCTTAGTTCCATCCATCCACAATTTCCATTATTAACTTTTGCATGGATATCTTTAGTTAAATGATGCATGTTGATTGATGAACATTAATCTCTTCTTTACTTAAGTTATTACATTCATTCATAATTCAATTGATGCTTTGATAGAGGCATTGATTGAGAAATTCATATTTCACTGAAGCTTTATAACTTGATTTCACTGAAACATTTGCATGGGAAAATCTCTTTCTCTTTCTCTATGCTTTATCTCATCATCATTAAATAACTAATGCATGTTCGATATGCATATTTTTGTATCCATCTTATCATATCATACTGATAATAATTATTCCATACATACATTAGAGGAAATTTCAACTCAAAATGGGCCTTTTAACTTTAACTCAAATTCCATGTCATCATGTGTTAGCCAATGAAATTGATTTAAATTTGAAATACCGTATAGGTCTTAAACACTTTTTTAATATAATTTTGGGGATAGGTATCATAAAAAAACTACTTTTTTTGTTTGTATTTTCGACATATCTCCCCGTGTTTTTACTCAAATTTCGATCCGGAGAGCTCGTTGGATGCGGAATTAAATTTTGCATCCAACGAGTACCCGCTCGGCATAATTTTGACGGACCCCTATACCCCAAAAACAAGAAATACCTGAAAAAATGTGATGATGTCATCATCACATTTTTTCAGGTATTTCTTGTTTTTGGGGTAGTGGGGTCCATCAAAATTATGTCGAGTGGGTGCTATTTGGATGCGGAATTTGATTCTACATCCAACTATCTCTCCCAATCGAAATTTGAGTAAAAACACGGGGAGATATGTCGAAAATACAAACAAAAAAGTAGTTTTTTTCTTTTCTTCCTCCAAAATTAATAAATATTATTTTATTATTTTAACTATTATTTTATTAATTTTTTTTAGGAGGCCCATTTTGAGTTGAAATTTCCTCTAATGCTAATGATCATATATATTACCCCAGGCCATATAGTCATATGCTAAAGTAATTCACTCTAAGGGTATCTAATCCCTAAAGGAGACTTATAACACTCAGTGATCATGACTAGAAATATATCACATAGTATAACCACATGAATTGATACAACAAAATTATATCTCCATAATTGGAGATCCATTCTCATAGGGTACCATATATGAGAATAATTTACTTGATACAACACAAGTCTAGACTCGATACAACACAAGTCCACTGTTTTGATACAACACAAGATCGATATTTATACAACACAAGACTCCAATATTGATACAACATAAGAGACTAATCTTTATAAAACACAATATTAGGCATCCCACCTTAATACACGAGGACACAGATAGGACTTGATACAACACAATGTCCTGAATTGATACCACACAAGTCCCTAACTTGATACAACACACGTCTCAGAGAATGACTCTTGATGATGTACTATTGACAGGCGTATTCGACTAAGCCCGCAACGGGGGAAAACAACCCAGACCGGGATCCTTAGAATAGGCTCCAAGCTGTTTGGGATAGTCGTTCCCAACAGTTTTAAAGGCTCTGTTAGCCTCAAAGTCTAACTAAACTAAGTCTAAAAACTAAAGCTATTACTTTGGTTAATTAAATCTAATAAATACCTACAAATGTACAAATTAAACTAGTTAATGAATGTACAAATTAACTAGTTAATCTGCTTACTAATAAATTAGTAATATAATTAAATTAACTTATAAACTAAATCTATTCCATTAACTTAACTTATAATTAAAAGTTGATCAAATATTAACATGTAAAATGTATTACAAATTTGCACTATTCACAAATATACATTAATTACATGAATCAGAAAATAACATGAATGTAATATGGATATAAATATCTGATTCAATGGCTGTATTATAAAATAATTTACAAGAAACAACTCTTAATCTGTTCTAAACATTTCTATTCCAATAAGGAGCAATAAAAACCTGTAATCAATTTATGCTAATAAAATAATGCATGAATACACTTGATTACATTCAAAGAAATTTAAACGTTAACCAAAATCATGCAATAATCACTACACATTATATAAACAATGATTAGATCATTAACAATATAACATGACATATCAGCAGAAATTGAAAACATGCAATATCGATAATCATATAATAGAAACATATCTGTAAAATTCTTTAAAGAATTTCAGCAAACATGACTAAAGTAAAAAGAAATCACAAGACAAATGGACATCACAAACATATGCCAAGTATAAAAACTGAACACATATATTGATAATATCACCAGTTAACAATGTCGTGGCTGCAGACAAGTGGTTGTCTGAAGTAACAAACAAATCAACCCAGTCTTGTGGTGCCCTTTCATTAATTATCGACCCCTCAGCTCCAGCTCTTGGTCTGTTATTCAAACAATGAAAAAGAAATTATTCACTGCTGTTGATCCATCCCAAAATTATCCTGACAGCAGCGATCAGATCTGAAAGAAAAATCTCTCAGCTCCAGCCTCTCCTGTCACTTTTGATCACTCCCTATTCTTTCAGCAATCAGGCATGAAGATCCTCTTAAAGAAATAATTCTTCAAAATAGAGCTCCTCATTGACAGTCGTGTCTCTAGAGCTCCTCTTTCAATCAAATTCTTCCCTGCTTAAATAAACCATGATCAGAAGAAATCAAAACAGAATAAGCTCAGCACAGGCGAATTTCTGGAAACAACCATTTCGTTTCCGGCCGCAACTGTAAAAATCAGGTTCAGAGAACCCCAAAAATATCTCAAAATCCCTCACTTTCTGGAGAAATCCTCATGAGTAAAAATAAATGGGTCTGTTCTGAAGAAAACCCATGTGCCAGATTTTTAAGATCCGCTTCCATTTTCTCACAATATGGCTCGCAAAATCGCCTGTGAGTTGAGAACGCGATTTTAATAATTGACTAAAAATGAAATTTTACGTCCGGCAATTTCTATGGAAATTAAATTGTTGCTCCTGATTTTATTAGAGATTATCATCACAACAAACTAAATCAAAACCAAAGAATCAGTATTGCATAATATATGGCATGAGATCATGCGTAAACCTGAACTTCAAAAGATATCATAAATATATGCTTCTTATTTTATAAAAATAATCCAATCGCTCACATAAAAAGACAAAAGACTTGTAAAAATAATAAAAGAATAGAATTCAGAAAATAGAAATAATATCCCTTTCTATCGTTTTCATGAAATTTGTTTAAATCCATGGTCTCAGGCACCAAATCTTCTTCAACTGATTTCATATTCTTTTACGTTCTGGCAACTCTTTCTCAAGCAACAAAATCAGAAGCGACTATGTGTTTCATATTCACTGCTTTGGTAAATAACCTAGCTTATGCAGAATTCATTTTCAACTTGAAATCGCAGAGTAAATATCATCTTTTATGGAAACCGCTGAGTTGACTTCTCT
>LPNX010370271.1:51534-114364 GCA_001517045.1 Pseudotsuga menziesii | reverse complement strand
AGATGAAATAATAACATTATGTTATGCGTAATTCTTAGATTGAACAAAAAGCCTTGAAAATATAATTCGAATGAACTTTGATCAGACGCCCAACCTTAAAACTTATCAATATTTATGATAACATAATCACATAATGAAAATCAAATTATAAATATTCGGATAAGATTTCAAAAATTAGTTTATAAGAAATTATTAACACTTATCCCTTGATTTTTAATGCAAATTCACTTTGAAATAATAATTTCAAAGTAGTGATTTTGTTAGCTAATCCATAGTTCGCAAAGATTTCTTTTAAAAACATTGAATTTCATGTTTCAGTAGCTACTGGAAGGTCACCATTTCAGTAACTGTCAATTCTTTAGTTTTACCATATGAAATTCAATTATTTCATCAAAACAAAACACACCATTATTTGATGAAATAATGGTTTTTTTAAAAGCTGTTGGGTAGGGGCACAACATGTACATACAACAACTAAAATACAAGGAAACAAATAGGTTACAAATCCTTTGTACCTTGAAAGAGAAAATTAATGAAATTTTGTTCATCTCTCAGCCACCTTATTATTCTTAAGTCATAAACAACTTGAAGTTATAGGACCCCTTTTCACTTGCCAACAATAAGAGCAATTTGAGAGACATTAATTTTGAAATTTTGTTTTTGTCAAACCAAATCCCCATTCTAAATTTTGTACAATGGCCTTAATTTATATAAAGAACTCCTCTTGCCCCAAAAATGTGAGGATCACCTTGTGCAACTCCATAAAATAGTACCAAGATCCAAATTCACTAGATAAAATTCAATGAAGAGTTGAAAGTGGGCCACTTGATATCCATCCTAGGATGATGAGGGCGCAAGTCTAGCTATTGAAGGTGTGAGAGATAGTTACATTAAACTTCATGAAACTATCACCCAAGGTAATACACTGAACTATAAAATATCTAATTCACCAAGTGTAATACATATATGAACCAAGATACATAAACATTGAGGCTCTAAATGGACCTTAGGGCCCAAAATAATGATATTGCACTCTACATTCAAATTATTTGAATCTATATACTTTACATTATTTGCATGGGAAGAAATTTGAATTAATTCAATAAGCAGTTAGAATCAACACAAGTATAATGTTTTTTTCATTTAAGAAAAAGTCAAAGTATTCACAAGACCACAAATGAAGAATGAGAAATGTGTAAGTAAAATAGGATGAGATCTATAGAGAATTAGTTTATATATGATAGAACTAGTGAGAACCTATTTGAACCACCTACGTTAATCGAGAAAACCCCCAAAATGGTTCAATTTGGATAGTTTTGATAAAATTGGTGAAGTGAATTAGGAGGTGAATAATGGATGTAACTATAAGTTTAAAGAAAAATTTAGGTGTATTGGAAAGATACTAAAGCTAAATATAAGAAAAAACAAACCAATGAAAAATCTTGTAATCTCAAGCTTATGTCTTATGTGGAATTTAACCCTAGAGTGGTATTGTAATCCATAATATTCTTCTTTGATTTCATATAAAGTTTTTACAAGGCTAACAATAATAAAAATGATATTTATTTCCATTAAATTGGAGGTATTTTTTAGATAAGTTATAATAAGTATTGGTAGGGGTGAGTGCAAGCTAATGATGGTATTTTTTTAAGCATTAGATGCAATAGAACTACAAAACAAACGTCCTTCAACTTATATAGATATTTTGAGATACCTACACAATGAATTTTTATTTTTAGTAAAAAATATAAAATTTAGGAATTGAATCACCTTTCCAAATATATAAATTTTATTTATTGAAGATGCTCATAATTTACTCAATTTTTTTTCTAACATTGACATTTTATTCTTGGAAAATCATAACGTTTATGTCCATGTTTGTGGACATATATGACCTTACCTTATTTTCTAATAATATTTGTGCAAACAAGATAAAATGTGAAGGGAAGAGATCGATTGCACGAGGAAGTACTCTACTAGAAATTTTGCCATAGGTTGAAACAAGTACTAGAGTTGGTGTATGGAGACATGGCAGTAAGGACAAGTATCCAGGAAGAAGTAAGGTTGGAAAACGCAACATCTGGGTGATTGGTAGAAACTTATTTACAATAAATTGGGTTCCAAGTATTGGTACCTTGAGAAGTTTGAGGCATAAGTGATAACCTTGACTTAGTTTGATATGATCAATAAAGGTGACCGAAAATCATAAAGAAGTGTTTGTTTTGACATGATATAGTGCATTCTCATGATCTCAGATGCGATGGTTAGATTAGCTACCCAATAATATTGAGGCATGAGGGGTGTCAGTGTATAGAATCATGACATAATAGGTTAGCAGTATTGATTCCACACTATTTTTGGAGAAGCACAGTCATAAGATAGCTTTGCATACTTCTTTGGAAGACTTAGTTGTGGTGAAAAATTACAAAGGATACATTGGTAGAATGCTTCGAGAACAACACAAGTTCTTGGAGACATCTTTGAGGATGAAAACTTTGAGTGGGGGAGGATGTCACACCCTTGTCTAAAAGGGGCCTCAAGCACTTACTCCACCCACAAGGGAACTTTGGGTAGAGCATGGATGATATAAAAATCCATAAATTGATGAGGAGACTTAATTGTGATGTGATAGATGAACCATCATCGATAGACACTCTTAACGAAAGTGGGAGATCAGGAATGACCATCATGCACTACTTTTTGAGTACCCATTGGTAGGACCTTTACTTAATCTATTGAATGAGTTGGGAAAGACACTGAGATGAATTCTCAATCTAATGTGTATGCTAGGAAAGAAAATATCCTGTGAATAAATATGTGACAGGTTCGGAATCCCATTGAGAAGAACTACCCCAAGGTAGTGCATGTGAGGAGTAGTACCAACCCTCATCCTTGGGTCCAATCAAAGAGTAGGAAGATAGGTCATCTAAGAAGTATGAAGAGATACATGCCTAAAGGGAATGTCCCTCCCATCCTCTTAAGATGCATATATATATAGTAGTGTATAGTTGGGAAAACATGCAACAACCAAACAAGCAAGCCGAGCAAACCAAGAAACAAGCCGAGCGAGAGGAAATCCAAGCAAACTATAGAAAAGGGTTATAGCATGGCTTGCAATATTGGTACAAGAAAAGGTATATTGTTGGGTTCTTACGGTGAAGTCTGAATAGGTTCCATAGGAGGCATACCCGTGGTTGGGACAAGGAGGCAAGAGTGCTAAGACACTTGGGGGAATTTTGTATAGGATTGTTGTTGGGTTAGCATGTCCTTGGAGAGGCTGTCGGATTGTGGTGCCCTTCTTTATTGTAAAATATTCAAGTGTGTATAATTAAGGTTTTATTACACTCCATTGAAGTGATTCCAACATACACTCTTATTTCTATCTCTTATATGTGCATTGTTACATTGGGGGTTTTGCATATCTATTGTTGTATCGTATGATTGTTAATAACTAACAACACACACACATAAAATATAATGTAGAGAGGTGTAGTTTGGTAGGTTTCCTCTAGTCTAGACACGCCCTTAGTAGTGAAGCTTGAAAAATAGTACCACATGACCTAAGAGAAGGAATGAGGCTACATACTCAAGTCAGACTTCTAGGCTCATGCCATATTTGGTCTTCACATGGGATATGGTCTCCATCAAGAGTTTTTTTTCACCATGTACAATATTTTATTTGTGTTCCATAGACATGGGAGGAAAACAAGGACCTTGTGCCCTAAACGAAGCATATTGAGAACAAGGGGAAAGAGGACTTTATTCTTTAGATAGATCCCCGTGACTAAGGAATATTTAGTCTTTGGGTGAGTTATGGATTTCATTAAGACATTTTTCGCATAAGTGTTGAGTCTCAAAACCATATCCATGGTCAAGGAATAAAACAAAATCATTATGATCTATTAATCTTATAAACCTCAAGCATTGTGAAGGAGTATTTGAATCAAAACACATGATGTTTAGGTAATCCCTAGCCTACCATTATGAATATGGGATCGATTAATAGGTTTTACATAAAAGGAATAAATCTTGGGAAATGTAAAGTGTCTGAGGGGGGAAACAAGGGCCTTAGGCCCTAAATGAAGCTTCTCAATCTCAAGGGTCATGAAGTCGCACTTACACCACCACAAATATCCTTTTTAGGATCTTCAACCTCTATATTGGATATTAGTCCCATTAGAAGGTTTTATGCACCAGGGTTGGGTTTGAAGGCCCTAGAAATAAACAAGCTGGTGTTATTATTGGGAACCATTGTGAAAATGGGAACCATACGTTGTAGTTTTTTCAAACCTATAATTGGTCTCAAGGATTGTACCATGTTTGAGGGAGGAAAACAAATGATTTAATATCGATACTAATTTTCTTGGGCTAAAGACCATGAGTGAGGATTTGAAACACTACACAAATCCTATCTAAGGAATATTTGACATTTAGATAAAAGATTCCTTTGATGTAATATCCCAAATACGGATATTATACTATTTTCTATTCTAGGGCTTTCTTAAAGCCTCCAGTTTTATAATAATACTGAAATAAACTCGCATGCAAAGTGTCGAGAAAATGGCCCTATTTTATAGCTAACTAGGGTAGATATTTACGGAGAACAAATCAACACTCACCACTAATAATCCAGCTAATAATTCTCTTGAGATAATATGCATGCATCGAAAACTGATATAGTGAAGAAATGGTGCTCCTTTCCTCCGGTGTTACCGCCCAACAACATGAACCCCTCAATCAGCTAAAGGTGACGTTTTTGGTGAAGGAGTTGTCTGATGAAGGTGAGGATTTACAAAAATGAATGTCTTCCCGTGTTGAAGAGATTTACTGGATCATGCATAGGTTCTAACCTCTCTAAGCAGGCTAGCGAATTGGTTTCCTGGTTTAGCTTCTCATGCCCCCAGCTACACAAAACTGATGAGAACTGCTCCGGATGAGAAAAATGGAAGATGATGATCACCTGGTATTGAAGGATGATATTGATGATGAGAAAGGTGCCAGTATTCAGAAGATAAATGAAATCTGGAGACCCAACAAATTCTTTGGGGTTTTCGAGCTAAAAATCCCCCAGCTGCAGATGTGTTCCTGCAAACAATATTTTGATGGGTGTCAGGTAGATGTATATGGATAAATAATATGAAGAGATAATGGTGGACCTCGATGGCCTACCCTGAAGGAGACTAGGGAAAATATTTCACCACCGAACCCTTGTTAGCTGAAGATGTCATCTTCAACCACAACTGACGTGGCCACACGCTGTGCTGCTACTCAAAAGCTCCAAATCAATAATAATCATAAGTGTCCTTCTCCATTCACTTTACCTTTCTTTTATAACTTTCAACTATGAATAACCTAAATTTTGACCTAATTAGGTCACTTAAACTTATAATTTGCAGTTGACTTGCATGCAGGTGCATGGAGACTTAATTGGGTGCATGCATAATGAAATAGTACTCAGATTTCATGCATGCAGGTGGCCTTTGGCTCTGGTGGGCCCCTTATACCCAATGCTGATATAATATTTATGCCCTAGATCTTCCTATATGGCATCATTCCACATCTCATTTGTAATATCCCTCCTGCATACCCCTAAAATACCTTGTAATTATGAATGATTATTGTACTTGTTTTGGTGAGGAGCTCAAGGCTAAGGCCCCTCCAAAAACAAGACCTGGAAATCTATAAATTTCCTAAGTAGTAAACTTAGGAGACTTAAGGATTTGACATAACTCAATCGATGGACAACTGAATCCACTAGGGGGAAACTTAAAATGATGAGTGGATCCATGGGAATTAAAGGAAGGATAAATGTTTTAATGACCTAAGGTGTCATCCTAGGTTGAGGTAATTCCTAAGTAGACTATCTCACCTTTTGGGTCTTTAAGGACAATTCTACCTAATATGCCTTAAGGTATCAAGTGCCAAGGAGTTTTCCTATAGCCTATATTAAGAAGCTCAATCTTTTATCTTAATAAAATATTATATCCATCTTAAAATTTATTAAATATGATACACTTCTAAAGGTTCATCTACAATAGTAATTCACAAAACAGGTATTGGGAGTACCTTAATGGGAGTGATTTACCTTTATAAGCATAGACACAAAATATACTCAATATACATAAATAGATGTACGAATATATTTAGAGTATCCTTGATAAAAAGTAATGAAATACTACCTTTGGCTAATAATATGCCTGTAATGACATAGTGGGCAGCCATACTTCATGTTGACTAGCATAGAGCTACATTGCCAAGGCAATTACTATCGTATATAAAAGCAAGTTTGAGAAAAGCATGCAATTTTATGAGAAAAGGGGGAGGTGTTCCTCCCAATTGCTTTTAACAAAAGGAAGCAACACTCGATGCTATAAGTTTAAATCATTATAAGACACATAGTGGAGAGGTAGTTATGGGATGTTCTTATACCTTTAAGTAACAACTGTTGCTTTGATTATTATGGGAAAAACGTGTAGGATTCATGCTTATCTTGGTTAAGGATGGCATATTATATTATATATAGAAGTGTTGCGCTAGGAGAGAGGGACCACCCTTGAAATAGTGTACCTTTTAAGAAAACATAATGGCTTTTAACCAGGATGACTCCCTCGAAATCAGCCATGCCACTGATTTCTTGGGATTTTGTGTAAGAGACACACCTAGGTGAGTAAAATCCGTTAGTGGGAAGGTAGAGGGAATTAATAAATTGGAGGAAATTTGGGGAGGGGATCGCTTCGTAAGGGAGTGCTGCACAATAGGGAAGGGGGAGGAAAGGATCTAGCCCAATGCAGGATACACGATGCTCTATGTAGAGGATGTTGATGGTAAAATTCTAAGAGGAAGAGCCTAGGTACGTGCCACAATTAATTTTCTGTATTTAGATCTCGAAATCCTTTGTATGAGCATCTGTTGTTCAGGATTAAGCACCCTTGTAAGCTTTTCTGGGGTTACCAACTTACTACTAACCTTGCAGACAATCAGCTTTACTAGAGAATAGAAAGGGAATAGGAAGAAAGTCTTGACTTACCCGATTACCGACGGTTGATCCAAGCTTGATCTTCTCTCACTCCTCTTCTTTCCAAAGCTTCCAAGGATGCACCTCTTTCACTTGTAAAGAGAAAATTCTCCAAGTACTATCTCATGCATGTATATATAAGAGGTTATATAATCAACATGTCAAATACATAATCAAATATATTCATTAACCATGATACATGAAAGAGACTCAACACAATGTTGGAAGAAGAATTCTCTTTATTAATAATCAGTGAATGAGATAAGAATACAAACCAACTTCTCAGATAAGGACTCCTCTGCAACCAAAGGAATCTGAATTCTATTGCTCCAAGACTTCTAAAAATAGACCACCATCATAACTTTGCTCTCCAATATTGATTCATTAATGCCCTCTCCAAGGCCTCTATTTATACTTTGGAAAATAGAGTGATTTCAAAGGTTATGGTGGTTGAAACAGTTGGGATAGTTAATGATTAGGGCCCAACTAATCTCCATTAATCATGTTTTATATTTTTAAGGTTGAAATGAGGTGTACGCGACTATGAATATAGGAAACCCATGTATGACACGTGAGTTTCTTAAATGAAACCAACGTACGCTGATGTAAACAGGTTGCAATGCAGATAGTCACGTATAGTATGCGAGTTGCAATGGAGATAGTCGCGTACAATACGCGGGTTGCAATGGAGATAGTCACGTACGCAACTCAACACTTAGAAAAATTATGTAGCAAGTTGGTTTAAAGGTAAATGCATCCCAAGTCATGCCCATCTATAGTGTTTTGGCAAACTTCAATCCTAATATGTCCTTTTGTGTACCAACATAAGGAATGTCGGCACTCAGATGGAGAAGTGTCATTTTGGTTGATAACAGATGCCCCCTAATGTGTGAGGTCAGAAGGAAACGATGGCCGAAATACATTATAATCATTATCTTATATATAGAACTCAGAAGTCCAATGGAGCATGGGAAGTACCTGAAACAAATACATAGTAATGTCATATACAAAGTCATATCTGAGGATGTCATGCTCAATATAGTAGAACACTAGCTCCTTTACAATATTTGAGTACATTATATGATACGGGTACAAGACCACATATATTACAAAGGTGGATCAAAGCCACAATATACAATAATGATGAGTCTTCAAAGACCTGGAAGCTGTGTAAGTGATCACAACACAATCTTACGCAACTTAGGCCATAGACATGAACCTAATGTTTTCGTCAAAAATCCAATAGAACCAGTAAAATCCAGACCATGTGAATAGATGTTATTGAAGTTGAACATGGATAGGATTCAACAGATTGTCAACCAATAGGTGATAATTGACAACTGAAGCAAAGGAATTCACCAACAATGAAAGTGAATCCTAAGGTACTATCGTAAAAAACTCTAGGTCTTCGTCATCAGGAGGTGCTGATGAGAAACCATACTGTGATTACGAAGATAGATCCTCCAATGGATCACAAGAGTGACTAGGAACTGGGTAAAGGAAGGGATACACAAGTAATAACAGATAGGACAATGATGGAATCATGATATAGATCAGATGTAGGGATAAATCCTTTAATAGTAAGCACGACACAAAGATGACCCAAGGCAGCTTTTAACTTTGAAGATAGTACAACTAGACTTATCTGTCATGTAGAAGACATGATCAGATTCCCCAAGTATAACGGACAAGAGGAGGAGTAAGAAACTCGAAGTAATAGCTGAACTGAAAGTGAACACTGAGACATGAGTATTGGAAAAAATAGAAAGTGTTGTGTTCAAGGAAGACATGCTGCCATCGACTGAGAACCAAACGAAAAATTCTTCCTTATCTTTCTTGTTAAATTTTAATGAGTCCAGGAAAGTCAACTCAAGTCTCTCTTCATTTTTGACAAGCTTGAAGAGAAGAGGGAATAATGCTTGATAGTGTCACTGATTCGTGTATTTTATGAGCCTGAACTAGTACATGCTCACTTGGTGTTTTCATGTTTAGAGAGTCTAAAAACTCCGAAGAAGACTCCAGGGGGGTCTTTTTTCATCCAATTTAGTCTCTTGAGGCCTAAAACGTATAAAAGATACCACAAAAGAACTCTCTTAACTTCCATAGAAGAAAAGGTGAACATTTTTCATACTTAGTCAGGGAGGTCCGAAAAAGGTTAAATTACCACCTGCCCAATGCTCTTTTGAGAGCAACATATAGCTTGAGTTTTACGAGTGTGAAGGAAAGCAAGATCACTTGGAAAGATCCATTTGAGTACAAGAAATGGGGCTTACAACAATAAAATTGATGTTTTGTTCTTGATGTTTAATGAGCATGACAAAGACATGAAGTACACTCAGAATCTTTTTCATGTTTAGGTCCAGAGCATGAAAAAGATAAAACTGAGCTCATACCTAGTGTTCCTTTTCCGTAAATTTAGTCCCTCGGGTCTGGAAAAGTGATAAACCTATACCTGAGAATACTCTTCTCAATTCGCAGAAAAGAGAGTGATCATTGTCATGCCCACTATATGCCAGTTAATTAAAACTTAACATGCAGAGTGCTAAACATAAATTATCAACCCGAGGAAGTATTTTATTTCAAAGTTATCGTGCAAGATATATGCAAGCACAATTTCTACCTGCCATTGTTGATCTATTGATATGCAATCGAAACCATTTGTAAACTAAGTCACAACTTATTGAAAGTAAATCAAACCTCAAACCTATTCATAAATCAAACTATAAATTGAACACACTTGAAACAAGATCTATTCCTATAAAACAAGATCTGATTGCATAAATCTAAAATAAGTCTTGTGGTGTCCAACGATCTATCAAAATGAATTAACATGAGAACGCTATGATAAATCTAATGAATAAAAACATGAATTGAATAATAAAACAACTATGATCAATCTATTGAATTAAAACATGAATTAATAATAACATATCTACAAAATAAAACACTTACAATCAACACTACCAGTATTTGCTCAGGGAAGAGGGCCCTTCCTCCACTGAGCAGATATGGATCTCCACAATGAAAGTCTACAACTCCAGAATTAAGAAACTACCAGCATGTATTATCATAATGGAAGAATTACAATAGATCTGGATCAAATCCTACATCATAACATTGTGTTCTCTCCTATCTTACATCTCCTATCATCCATCTCATATCCTGCCTAATCTATCATGCTTAATTCCTTCTCAATGAGATTGATTACATATTTATACATAAAATTATCTCATGGAAATGAAGAACTGAACCCCCAGCTTCTGATCTGTAACAGTTGAAACATGGCCGTAACTGCTGGCAACTTTGAAACCGGCCACAACACCAAATCTGGAAAATATCCTCTCGAAGAACCACCTGCATATCGCAAACCGTAGCTTTTTTGGCGATTTCTTCTCTATTTAGGTAAATGAGGACGTTTCGCACAAAACCCATGTCTCGGATTTTTGAGATTCGTTTCCATCTACCCGCAAATCAAGACGCGAATCAAGGTGTTCTTATGTGGCATGCATTTTTTGTTAAGGCTGTAACAACTGGCTATGAGTGTCTTATACGTGACAACTCACTCCATAAACCATCATTAGTAAAATTATGCATAATAGTCTTTAATTCATCAAGGAAAATAATCACTATTAACCACTTAAAACATCGATGAAAGTAGGAGGCTGTTTTACGCGCAGCTACAACAAATGGATCGAAAATGGAATGATAAATGGACAATAATGGTAAAAAAATGGATGAAAGGTATGTCGGTAAGTGATGAAAAAATGGACAATTCTAGGGCCCAACGTCTCCCCCAAATTGAACTTGTTGCATGTCCTCATGCAACCCAATACCTATGTAGCATCCAACTTGGAAAAAAGCGCATTCACTCATTCCTTCATTTTACCATTCACACAGCTGCAGCTAGAAGAAATAGAAAGTTTAACACAAATTGACAGAGTCACTTAGCGGAGGATTTAGCAAAAAATTTGGCGGATTCGCAGCTCTTTAGTAGAAATTTGGTAGAGTCACTTAGCGGAGGATTTAGCAGAAAATTTGGCGGATTCGCAGCTCTTTAGTAGAAATTTGGCAGAGTCATAGCTTATTTTAGCAGAGAATTTGGTGAAGGTTTTAGCGAAGATTTCGGCGGAACAACGCTAAATGTAGTGGCGAATTTGGCGGAGTTAGCTTATTTTAGCAGAGAAGTTGGCGAAGGTTTTAGCGGCGAATTTGGTGGAACATTGCTAAATTTAGCGGTGTATTTGGCGGACTCGCAGCTGCTGGAAAACGGGAACTCACAGCTGCCAAAAAACGATGGGCTACCGAAAAACGGGAACTCACAGCTGCCGAAAAATGGGAACTCACAGCTGCTGAAAAACGGCAGGCTACCAGAAAATGGGAACTCACAGCTGTCGAAAAACGGTAGGCTGCTAGAAAACGAGAACTCACAGCTGTCGGAAAACGGTAGGCTGCCGGAAAATGGGAACGGTGTAGCAGCTAACGAAAAACGGTGTTGCAGCCAACGAAAAACGGGAACGGTGTTGCAGCTAACGGAAAACGGTGTTGCAGCCAACGGAAAACGGGAAACGACAATATTTTACGGCGTTGTAGCCTTTTTGAACGGGAAACTTCTGAAGCCATTTTCTCCCAAACGACAAACTGGATTGGGCTGAAATTTTTCAGGCAAGTAGCTACCACTCTAATGCATCTCCACGCCAAAAATTAGACAAACCTACATCACGGATTTCGAGAAAATGTGAATTGGCTGTAGGTGATGATGGTCATTTTCTCGAAAACCGTGCACTGGATTGAGCTGAAACTTGTCACAGTTGTTCATTATGTTGTTATGCATTCCCTGTCCAAATTTCATGAGGATCCAATTCATGGTTTGTGAAATATGCTCAATTCAAATTCAGCATTTTCGCTAGTTGTGAATGAATAAAAAAAATCAGTATGCACAAAAATGTCAAAAACCACTCCCCCAAACTGAATATGTTGCATGTCCTCATGCAAAATAGGAGTTTTCATCTTAGTTGTGAACAACCATTTCCTCCAAACTGAGTATTTTACCTTCCATTCATGAAATCAAGTGAACTTTGGGACTTTTTTTTTCTTATATCTGCACTATCACTGTCAACATCCAGTTTTTGTATATGTGCTAGCTGGAAACACATCCTTGACTTACAAAAATGACTGTAGAGTGCCTGAAAAATGACTGTATGTTATTTGAAATTCACTGTGTGAGCTCGATTTTTTTATTCCCCATGGTTGTAGTTAAGTGCTCATAATGTATTGCAAAATAAAATAAAATGACAATGCACAGGAAATCTTCATACCAACAAGAGATCGCATTTACAAATTTCTTTTTATGATGACCCAAGATGCTCAAATATCATCTGATAATCACAGAATTTGTAGACCCTCCATATGTCACAAGTGCCAAAAAAAATACCAGTGATCTTCACAAGCCAAAATCACTACAGGAATTATCATTCATGGGAAATAAAAAAGTTTTATAACCATTTTTTCATCAAATTCATGGCAAATTCTATTGCAATAAACCACATTAAATTTCATCCATTCTCATGGTTGAATGAAAGCTACTAGAATTTTCTTTGGTTATGCCCTTATCATGGAGTGCTTTGTAACACTTTAAATAATGCCAAACATTCTTTTGCACATTCCACAACAATCAAACTCATTTTAGAAATTCTGTCAACTTTGGCAAATGACCAATGTTGAGAGTAATCATTACCTTCATGCTGCTAGATACACTTCACATCAGACCTTAAAAAGGATGCCACAGGATTTCCATTGTGCATGTATCATGCTCATGCTCATGCTCAAGACTTATGAAGATGTGAACCATTATGTGCACCACTGAACAAAGCAAACAAATCAAAGAAATCATGCATTTGTTTTCTATCGTGCTTTTGTGATAGCATACTCTTGAGAAGGAATGGCTTCTACATCAACTTTTCATGTTGTAGGTTCTTGTGTCCATCCTATCCTTCTCTTTCAAGATGTGTATCAGCTACTTTATTTCTCCTCATTATTGGTTTTTATGTGGTAGTAGCAATGATTCTTTTCTTACTGCTGGTTCTTGTGTGGCAGCAGCAAGATTTTTTCTTACTACTGGTTCTTGTGTGGCAGTAGCAAAACTTCCTATTGTTGGTTCTTGTGTGACAACAATAAGGTATCCCTTTTTTGTATGCTTGGTCAGTTGGGTTGGTGAGATGTTGGGTTGGAATTTGAAGTGGATGTGCATGAATGATGAAGTGTTAAAACTGAGTGGGAAATGATGGAAATGGATGGACATAAAAGGCTATTTAGAAAATGGAAATGGCTAACACTTAGTGGTTCTTCATGACATTTCCTTAAATATTTAATAAATAAAAAACTCATGCTATTTTACCTCAAGTGTTACCTCCATGGACGCCTTGGTTGTCATGAATGGACTGGTGTATGCTGGAGCTATGTAGGCCGATCTTATGCTGAGACATATGTATATGAGAGCTAAAACTGGATGAGACTGAATTTGATCCATGATGTTGTGTTGGTTGCATGTAAGACTAACTACTGAGACAATTGATGAGGAAAAATTCTACCATAGAAGCAGAAAGCCCTTTCTCTTATTCTGAAAATCAACTGCTGAACTGAAAATGGAAAGGAATTGCAAAACTACTGAACAAATGATGCTGCAAATCATTGTTGAAACCATTAGATCACATAATCTTCAGCTGCTACAAAACCAAGGTACAATTCTTACCATGCGAATGAATGTGCTGAAGTCGAGCATGGAAAGAAATCATTGGATTACCAGCCATTAATGTATGTTGTTAACCAATGTGAAGAAACTCACCTTTGATGACAGTGAGCTCTAACGTACCTTAGTGCATCTTGACAGGTACGAATGGATGTGTTGGAGTCGATTCACATGCAAGATTTGTCAATCAAGAGGCATTGATGAATCCCCATGATTAACAACAAGGAAATCTGCCATTGATTCATGCAGATACCAGGGCACTATAAAAACTCTAATCTTGATCCTAGATGATGTGTCGGAGTCAATGGGACAAGACCATTGGAAGGTGGACCTTAATGAATTCCACATCATCCAATACGAGTACAAAATAAATGATTGTGAAGAATCATAGTGAAAAATAGAACCAACATGAAACTCAGATGTAAAAAGTATATGTGAAGTCATGATGTAGTAGTGATGGGAAATAAAACGGTTATGGTGCCTACATAAGCAGTGGAAAATAGGACTTCGACATGAATGGATTTTTGGGGTTTTGAAATGAGGAGGGTGAATGAATCTACCATAGGGAAATTGGCTTCTTGAGGGGTTTCTTTCGGCAACAATAGGTATGACAGGTGCCTAAAAAAAAGATTCTTGGCATGTAGCAATGGGACTTGACTTATTGAACATTAGACTCTGTAATTGTCTTGCACATCAATCTCTCCATTTTTTTTATTTTTTTTATTTTTTTATTATGTGCTCAATCCATTTGCAAATTGATAAAAAGTCTTTAAGAGTCACTCGTGCATGCATTGACCTTTTTCTTCCAAGGACCTGCAAAAACCTAGCATTTGCCTGCAATAAAACATGAGATGATGGAAGAAGAGAGATGATCGGTCTCTCTTCACCCAATACTTATGAAAAAAACAACAAGAAATTACTCATAAAACAAATCCAAATAAAAATGAACAAAGTAACATCCATTTTATACCTGCGAGAGAGCAATGTCCATCTAGACTCACCAATGGTATTCTGATCATAGCTTCTTCGCTCCTTGTCCAATTTGAGTGATTCCAAAGCCAAATGAAATTAAATTCATAGGTATATTTCCATTAGAAACAAGTTTTTAAAATTCTATGCAATTATGTTCCAAATCACTCAGTAACAGCCTGCATGACAAGGTGTTTTTTTTTTCGAATTCTGGACTAGACCAACAGTCACGGTTTTAGGCTTATCTTTTTCATATGATAACGGATTGATGTGATTCC
Organism: Pseudotsuga menziesii; assembly: GCA_001517045.1. NCBI lineage: Eukaryota > Viridiplantae > Streptophyta > Pinopsida > Pinales > Pinaceae > Pseudotsuga > Pseudotsuga menziesii. The sequence continues at coordinate 99,357 of LPNX010370271.1, read as the reverse complement.
AATTGGAAATGAAAGTATATTCATGTAGGTATCTCCATTAGAAATATGTTTTGAATCCAAAAAGAATTGATGGGTCAAATAAGCCAATGAACAGTCTATAAAATAGAATTTTAGGAATGCAGATTTGGGATAGGCAGTCGGTATTTTGGTCATAAAATTTACATACGATATCGAAACAGAGTGATTCAAATTGAGTTGTAAACTATATTCATATAAAAATATACCAATGAAAATTTTTTGCAAGATATGTCCAATAAGGCATCCAAAAATTTACTGTCCCAACTCTGTTCCTAAGCTTCCAGCTTGACATCCTGTTAGTATTTTGGACATAAAATTTTCGTTTGACACCCAATTGTAAAAATTAAAATTGTTTTGGAAACTATATTAAAAGGGATACTTGGGATGTAAACAGGTTTTAAAAATAAGTTCATTTGGTCTCCCAAAAATGGACTGTCCCGACTGTGTTTCAGTAAAACATTTAAGCCAAAAATGTCACCAAAATTTTTATAAATGAAATTTGACCCCAAAAAGTGATTGGAATAGATGTGAATGTTTTTAATGATGTAAATTTAAATATAACACACATCCATACCAAAAATTTCAAGCATTGAGCACCTAGATTGATTTGCACAGTCTGTTGCAGCCGCAACTGCAACTCTTAAAAAAAAAATGTCATAATGTTGAAATAAAGCATGTGCATTTTTATGGAAAATAAAAACTAAAGACATCATGATGTGCAACACACACATATCTCAAACTCATAAATTTTTACCTGTAGCACAGTCATATCTAGTGTTGCAGCTCACTGTTCTAGCTGAGAGTAATCACTCACAGCTGGGTGTTGCAGCTAACAAATTCATGTCAAATTTCAAGCTTGAAGAGTTCCATAATCATGGGCTAATTTTCCTATGGATCCTTCATTCACTTTCCCTAATTACTGTAATTTTGTTTTCATGATACTTTTATTTTTATTTGTAACAAATAGAGACAAATTGAAATTGGGAAATTGATGACAAAAATGACTTAGGCATTTTTTTCAAATAGTCAACAATTCCAAAGCATTCATGAAAACATCTCATACCCATTATTTATCTTTCTACTTTCTGATCTTCCAGATCGCAACAAGGCACAGGAAGAGAGCATACTTATTCAAAAATAAAAACTTAAAAAAACAAAAGCATGGTTTTATTATGTTATTCTACCCTACCATATTATACTTCGAAAAAAAAAATTGTTCAAGTGTATGCATATTTCCAATGGAGCCACTTTCGAAGAAGTGACTCAAGTATGCTCGTATTCCCAACAGAAAAATATAACTTTATGAATGCTAGGATATGAGAGATCAACTTCCCTTGAAATGATGGTGCCAAGATTTGGTGAAGTATGGAATGATGCTGCAGACCGAAGACAGATTGAAACCAAGCTTCAATATAGTCTTTGTTCCCTTGATTTCTCATGGATGTGACACCGTGAAGCTCCTTAGTAAACTGATCTTCCTCAATGCATAAGAGTTTCGGATCTAATGATGTGAATGATGCTTTTGGTTCCAATGGTTGTTCTTCGTCAAATATTATGTGTGTATTGTTGATCTTGTCTCCTTGCTTATGAGGACCATAAGAAACTCCATCTGCAAAACTTGGATTTAAAACATGTTCAGGCCTCATATGGATTTGCTGCAACAACGCACAGCCTTTTTGCAATGGTGTAGATGAGGTAGAACAAGAGGGAAGTGTAGGAACATTTTGCAGTTCAGCACTGTAAGCATACTGTACTGCTTTATTATGGTTAGGGTGGAGGGTGGATTGGACAGGAAATTGTGTTGGGTACCAAGGAGTTTGATGAGAAGATAGATGTGGCTGATGTAGATGACTGATTTGTGAGGTTGATATTGAAGGACCAAGTTGTGTTGCAGCATGAGGGAGAGTAGCCATATGATCATAAGATAGGCCATTCCAACCTTGTGGGTAAGGTAGGTAAGAGTTAAATTGAGGCTACAACAACTGCCATGGTGGAAGAGTATTCAATGATTGATTATGAGAGTAAGGAAAGGGAGGGATAGAATTTTGAACCATAGATGGAGGCCATGGTTGACATGACTGTTGCAACGAGTTGGATGCAACTCCCAAATCTCTATGATATGTTTCTTTCATCTTTGGTAAGGAGGGACAATGATATGTGGAATGATTCATGTCACATATACCACAACTTTCAAGACTACCCAAAGGGAAATCCCTTGCTTCTCTTATTTCCTCCTACTTTTCTTTATCCTGCAAAACAACCGATTGTGAATCAGCTTTAGAAATTTTAAATAAATTGCTGATTTCAGCTCGTAAAACTCTTGTTTTTGCAGCAGATTCCAAAAATAAAGTTAAAAGTTCCTTAGAATTCTTACCAGTCTTGAAGTTTCCTCTTGAATACCTTTTACATAGCTCACAAATATCATCATATGCTAACTGAAATACATTACCTGTTCCAATCAGATTCAATATTTCTAAACATTCAGCTTGGATTCCCTTGAGTAGAAGTGTTTTTAAGATATCCTTCCCCAGTTTCCTCTGTTTGGATCTTTGGAGGTTATATTGAAAGCGTTCTATGTATTCCTCCAGACTCTCTTCTTCTCCTCGTGTCATTTCAAATATGTCTTCATTGACCCTACAATAATCTTGGTATCTTTTCAAGAATACATGTTTCATGTCTTCCCAAGTTTGTATACAATTCCCACCGAGGCTCATGAACCATCGGAGGGATGTTCCTTTTAGAGTAAGGGGAAACACATTCAACTTTTGATCATTAGCACAATAACCATATCCTCTACAAAGTACTTCAAATTGAAATAAAAATACATCAGGGTCTTCGTTTTCCAAACTGTAAAAATTTGGTAGAACATGTGGGGGAATTCTTTTCGTTGGTGCCACTCCTCTCGAATATCTGATGGAAAATTCAAAGGTAACAACTTCTGCATCCATCTCTTCATTAGATTCTTCATGTGCTATCTTGAGGCTGCTCCTTCGAATGTTCTTGTCAACTTGTTAGTAGAATGGGTGGTGCTTACAACACCACTAAGGGGAATGATAAGATTTATGCCGCAAAGATTGAAAATGAAATAAAACTGAATGTAAAAACAGAAAATCCACACTCAAAATAAATTCAATAAACTGAAATGTAATGATGCAGCATCCATGCCCTACTTTAACAATGCATCTACAAGACAATGTCAGATGTACTTTTGCACAATTAATAACTTCCCCGGCAATGGCGCCAAAATGTTGTGCCCACTATATGCCAGTTAATTAAAACTTAACATGCAGAGTGCTAAACATAAATTATCAACCCGAGGAAGTATTTTATTTCAAAGTTATCATGGAAGATATATGCAAGCACAATTTCTACCTGCCATTGTTGATCTATTGATATGCAATCGAAACCATTTATAAACTAAGTCACAACTTCTTGAAAGTAAATCAAACCTCAAACCTATTCATAAATCAAACTGTAAATTGAACACACTTCAAACAAGATCTATTCCTATGAAACAAGATCTGATTGCATAAATCTAAAATAAGTCTTGTGTTGTCCAACGATCTATCAAAATGAATTAACATGAGAACGCTATGATAAATCTAATGAATAAAAACATGAATTGAATAATAAAACAACTATGATCAATCTACTGAATGAAAGCATGAATTAACAATAACATATCTACAAAATAAAACACTTACAATCAACACTACCAACATCTGCTCAAGGAAGAGGGCCCTTCCTCCACTGAGCAGATCTGGATCTCCACAATGAAAGTATACAACTCCAGAATTAAGAAACTGTTGGCATGTATTATCATAATGGAATATTTACAATAGATCTGGATCAAATCCTACATCATAACATTGTGCTCTCTCATATCTTACATCTCCTATCATCCATCTCCTATCCTGCCTAATCTATCATGCTTAATTCTTTCTCAATGAGATTGATTACATATTTATACATAAAATTATCTCATGGAAATGAAGAACTGAACCCCCAGCTTGTGATCTGTAACAGCTGAAACATGGCCGTAACTGCTAGCAACTTTGGAACCAGCCGCAACACCAAATCTGGAAAATACTCTCTCAAAGAACCACCTGCATATCGCAAACCATAGCTTTGTTTGGAGATTTCCTCTCGATTCAAGTAAATGAAGACGTTACGCACAAAACCCATGTCTCGGATTTTTGAGATTCATTTCCATCTGCCCGCAAATCAAGGTGTTCTTATGTGGCATGCATTTTTTGTTAAGGCTGTAACAGCTGGCTATGAGCGTCCTGTACGTGACAACTCACTCCACAAACCATCATTTGTAAAATTATGCATAATAGTCTTTAATTCATCAAATATAAAGGAAAATAATCACTATTAACCACTTAAAACATCGATGAAAGTAGTAGGTTGTTTTACGCGGAGCTACAACAAATGGATGGAAAATGGAATGATAAATTGGCAATAATGGTAAGAAAATGGATAAAAGGTATGTCGGTAAGTGATGGAAAAATGGACAATTCCAAGGCCCAACAATCATTTCTCGTATTATTCCACATGGTCCAAGAAAGAGATAACCTACCACCAATGCGGATGCCCATTCACATATTCTTAACGAGCTTGAATGGACAAGTTTACTCGATAGTCAAGTATATTCTGAGGAGTTAGAACTAGGCCTAAAGAAACTCCATAAAGGTGGGGAGTCTTATAAAGGGATAGCTTGTAAAAAGAGACCAAAATGTGGCTCAATTTGGCATGAAAATAGATAAGAAGACTCCCCTAAACCTATGACAACTGCAGCAAGAGTATCGAAAAACAATAAGTGGGTTCTAAACAAGGATACTCATGTGAGAAAAGTCCTATCCATGGAAGAACAATGGCATAAACGAGGTACTAATGGTTAAAAATAACATAGTTCGTTGTCAAAGTGGTAATGCTAGGATTAAGATGGATTAGGTATGAATGCAAAATGCATGTGAATGACCAAAAACCATCCTATATGAGCGAAAAAACAACTTGAAACGACCATAGACCTATCACATTGAAGAAAAAAGATATGGTATTAGTTTGATTTTTATATAAAAATATGAACTATAGGAAAAAACCCACTTTTAAAATAATATTTCTATAAATAGTTCAAAATAGAAATCAAAACTCACCATTTGATTTTTTACTCAAAATAGACAATTTTTACCTGTACCTTTGATTGCTCGTTGTGGACAACTCGGTGGAAAATTCTCAAAACTGCAAGTGCCAGGTAAAACTAGACTCCATGCTCTTTCATTTGATCCAAGAAAATTTCATTTTTTGGCAAAATTTTCATGTTTTTCAACGTCCTCAAAGCAAGAACACTATGTACATGGGTATGGTATATCAACAGTCATGTACACGCATTCTATGCACGGGTTTCCTGAAGGAAAGTTGTGTACAATATGCGACTTGTCTAAAGGAAAGTCGCGTACATTGTGCGAGGTAGAAAAAATCTATGCAAGGCCAAAAAATAAACTTTTTATATGAATTTAATGGTTGATAAATGGCTTGTTATCAGATTGAAATATGGTGCTTGAGTGGAGGGAGAGGGAAAATGAAGACATGGACCAAGAAGCTCTACAAGACGCCCCCACGGTAATTGCTTTGCAGCAAAGTGGGTTGTTAAAATTCTTCTGTACCTCACCCATGCGATCAAATGTCCGCCTACTAGAGTTTTTGATAAACTATTGGGATCATGATCTTGGTATGTTTGACCTACAAGGTGAGTTTCTAGAGGTTACTTCGGAAGATGTCTACTTTATTTCCGGTTTATCATGACGGGGAGCTCCGGTGAACTTGGAAGGTACTGGTAGAGGCGGTGACCTTATAACTGTACAGAACTACATAGATATATACTGTGATCCTGGTAATCAAAAGAGGGGTAGTTGCATCCCTATTGTTCATATTCGCAGCTTGTCATTACAGGTATTGGCGAGTACTATAGTGAGGGTTGCAGGGTCATCATCACTTCACTTTGCAACTCATAACCAAATGATACTTGCAATGGAATATCTACAGGGAGCTCTGAATGACTGGTGTTCAAGAGTAATCCCGATAATGAGGAAGCAACTCTCTGACTGTAAAAGAGGCTGGTGAATTTTTTTTGGTTATTCTAGCATATTGGTGGCATTTTTCTTTGAGAGGGTGCCCGGTTTGAGTCTTGCAGTACCACTACCAATTCGTTCTCCTCATCATCCTAGACTGAGTAGATGGGGAGAAATATTCCTCCGCCAGGGAGGCGGTGGATCGGTTCAGAGCGTATACGACGATGACTTTTACTTTTGGTGGGAGCGACAGTTACCAGCACTTGAGTAGTTTCCATATGCTGGACTAGATTTTTGAGGTGACACCGACCTTGTCCTCCCTCGTGGAGGAGCATGGGGAGAGTCAGGTATTTTTGTTTTCAAGTTTTAAAATTTTTATGAATTTTAATTATAAATATATATACATATGTATAAGAGTTTAATCCTTTTAAAATGTTAAAATGTAGATATTGGACCAGTCCTTCCTACTGGGAATCCATGCATGTATGTGTGTCCTGTGGTGGGAGAGGACTAGGGTTTGATTAGGGTTCTTGCAGTAAATCTGGCTAGGATTACCCAAAGAGTACCTACATTACGTATTGAGCATATCCCTGCCGCCATGCAGGAGCTAGTGGTTGTATACCACCTATCTGGATACGCCTTATGAGGCAGGTAGCTAGAGCAGTACTTGTATATATTGATGTCGTTGAGGCTGCTGCAGCCGAGGAGGCTGAAGAAGCCTGAGAGCAAGGTGATCGGGATGATCAGGGGGACCAGGGTGGTCAAGATTAGACCTAGGATCATTTTATGGACTTTGATCCATTTTTTGTATATTTTTTGTATATTATACAGTCATGACTGGATCTAAGGATCAGAAACTCGACCTATATATACGGATAGATATTCACATATATATATTTTTTGCTAATTTTATTTACATGTGTTTTGTAATGTGCCTGCTGTATATTTTTATGCAAAATGTGTTAAGTGCCAATCCAAGATATAATTAGCATACGCATTAGTTAATGAATTTTGATTTCTTGGAATATGATTGAATGTAATAAACTCAAAATTTCTTTCCAATAACCTAACTTGCATAAAATGACGTAGTAAAATAGGGTTCCACACCCGATAAGCTCGATTGAGCTGGGAAAACACCATTTGAGAGTCAAGTCAGACTTCCAGCTGAGTGATACCACATCAAAAAGCATCCCATAGAAGCTCAATGACAACCCTGTATCTGGCCACATTATTGGTAGCAGGGCCTAAGCAAGCACCTCCAAAGGCCACTAGCTGTCCTGAGGGTGAGTAAATGACCGATGCAGCTGAAGCTAGGTTACAAGTGTGGTGACTAGCACCATCTGTGAAACCTATGAACCACTCGGAAGACATCTGTAACAACCAATACATGGTATAAAAACACAAACCGTCGAACTATTGTACATAAAATACATACAATAAAAATACAGGAAAAAGCACTAAGCCTAAGCATAGTACTTTTTCAAGTAGAGCCCATTTCTAGGCTCAGGAAGCTTATTCCCTTCGAAATCTGTCAATTCATATGCACCTTTCTTCAACACCTTTGACACGACATAAGGACCTAGCCACATAGACCTGAATTTTCCTGCCCCCGAGGGTTGTTTGTCTTGATCCCAGAGCAAGACAAGCTCCCCTTCAGAAAAAATTTGAGGCTTGACCGATTTATCGTATTGGCTTTTTACCCTGTTTTTATGAGCCTCATTTGATGTCAGTGCATCTCTACGCTGCTCATCTAGATGTTCTAAATGTAATAAACATTCTTCCAGCTCAATCGTATCAGGTAGCACATGAATAGCAATATTTAAGGACGAGATTTCACATTCAACTAAGGTGACTACTTCCACTTCGTGAATGAGTTGGAAAGGAGAAAATCCTGTAGCATTTTTCACATTGGTCCGATATGCCCAAAGTGCAGGATACAACATGATGTGCCAATTGGAATGGGCTACATTAATAGTACATTTGAGAATAGTCTTCAAAGTTTTATTTACAGCCTTGACTTGTCCATTTGCTTGAGGATAGAATGAAGATGAATGCTCTTTTCTAAACCCTAGCATAGTGGTCAATTCAGTCATCATACTATTTTGGAAATGACTGCCATGGTTAGTGACAATCTCTTTAGGGATACCAAATCATGCGATAATTTGGTTGAAAACAAAAAAGTTGCAGTTTCCCCGTCAGCTTTAAAGGTGGGCATTTCCTCTGCCCACTCCTTGAAATAATCTATAGTGACAATGATATGTCTGTGCCCCCCAACCGAGACTGGGTTGCACGTCATGTAATCTACCCCCATTTCGTGAAGGGGCCCACTGAGATGACGGGAAATAACAGAGCAGGATGCAACCGCATCTTTCTGGTGTAAATCTGACAAGGATGACAACACTTCACGGCTTCCACACAATCTTTAAAGATCGTGGGCCAGAAATAACTAGCACGTAATATCTTCTGGGCCGTTGCTAACCCATATAAATGACCCCCACACACTCCACTATGGGCATCATTTAGGACAGTCTCTACTTCTTCGTGGATAAGACATCGACACAAAATGGAATCTACCCCCCTACGATATAAAGTATCTCCAATAATGAGGTAGTTCTTGGCATGTACGCATAGTTTACGCCGTTCTTCCCGTGAGAAGGATGTAGGGTACTTAAAAGTCTGGATATAGACAAGTATATCTCTGTACTAGGGGCCAGAGGTGGAAATCAAAAAGATATGCTCATCTAGGAATGAGTCTTCTTCAATGGCTACATCTTCCTCTACCGGAAATTCTTTAATGAGCTCGGCAAAAAATAAGGATTTGGTAGATTTGGCGGATTGGAAATCTAAGTCAAACTCCTGAAGGATGACTATCCATTTATTCAATTTTCCTCCAACTATCCATCGGGACAAAACATATTGGAAAGGATTAACATCTTCCACTACCGTCGTGGTCCGCAGTAAGATGTAGTGATGCAAACTATAAACATCATACATAGCTGCCAAGGCCAAATTATCGACGTGGGAATACCTAAGTTCATGGCTAGCTAAAGTACGGCTAAGATAGTAGATGACATGCTCTTGGAGCTTATCGTCCTCTTGGACTAGTACTACCCCTATTTTCGACTCAGATGTGGCTAGATACAATATAAAATCACGAGAGTAATCTGGCGGGCGCAATAATGGTGTCGACAACAAATATTTCTTTAATGCCTCGAATGCAAGTTGTGTGATTTCATCCCATACAAATGGGGTGTCCTATTTCAATAGGTGCATGAAACCTTTAGTAATCTTGCAATAATTTACAATAAAACATCGAATGAAGTTGGACTTCCCCTTCAGGATTTGAAGCTGCCTGATAGAACGAGGAGGAGGCAGATTTACGATGGCCTCAACTTTCAAAGGATCCACTTGAATGCCTTTGTTGGAAACAATGAATCAGAGCAGTCTTCTTGACTCGTCACAGAAAACCCACTTGTGGGGATTCAAGAAAATTTTGTAGTATCTGCATCATTCAAAAATAAAACCCAAGTGATCTGGGTGATCGATCCTCTTACAAGAATGTGCTGGCAAATCATCAAGGTAGGGTTGGACAATGGATTTAATGTCGTTAAAGGCAAAATTCATTGCCCACTGAAAGGTTGCCCCTGCATTTTTCAATCCAAGGGGCATTTTCTTATACGCGAAGGTACCCCAAGGACAAATAAAAGTTGTTTTATGTTGGTCTTCCGGTTTAATTTGGATTTGATTATACCTGGAGAAACCATCCATAAACTAAAAAATTTCACTTTTCGCAAAAGCATCAATAATTTCATCTATAAATGGCATGGGTTAGTTGTCCTTGGGATAGGCTTTATTTAGATCTTGAAAGTCAGTACAAACACGTATAGTCCCTTACTTTTTTTCAATAGGAACAGGGTTGGATACCCATTATGTCAAAGCTATGGGGTAAATGAAACTGGCTTTCAGCAGTTTCTCAACTTCAGCCTTAACCGCTGCCACTTAACGTGAGTTGACAGGTCTCAACTTTTGTCGAATGGGTCTAGAATCAGGGTAAGTTCGTATTTCGTTCTCGACTATTGATGGATCTATGTTTGGCATCTCCTCATATGAACAGGCAAATACGTCGCGGAATTCCTTAAACAAGGTTGTATAAATCGAAATCTCCTCCGGAGAGAAGTTCACGTTGATGTGTACATTTTCCAAAAAGTTTGGGTTTGCAGAGATGTTGATAGGAATCGTAGCGAAAATGTTTGCCATATTCCCCTCAGCAAATATTCCTTCCCTTGGTGAGGGATTAATAGGTGTATCAACATCACCTGCCAGTCTCATATGGAACTCCTGTTTCTCAATCCTGCTTAACTCTGGAAGAAAATAGGATCGATGGTGAATATCTTCGCAGATCTTATCTCTCCCGCACATGGCTTCTAGAATGGCTTCATCCAAAGGTAAAACCATATCTAAGCAATCTCTAGAATGCAAAGAGTTCGCTGCCCAAGCATGCAGATAGGCTTCTTCTGACTCCTTTGAGACTATGAGAGGGACCGAAATGGGATCAACAGCAGTATGAACGATAGCTTGATAAGCTACTTTCACTACCGATAAGGGCACTTCAAGTTCATGGTGGGAAGGAAGAACCCAAGGATCTGTTCTATCAACAACCGTTGCTATAGACTTCCCTACACTAGTAGAACCTAGATAATTAATCGGAGCTGGAATATCCATTATAGGAAATTTGGGGTCTAAAATGGGCCTTATAAGAAAACGTGCCAAAATAAGTTTTTGTGAGTTGGAATTCAAGAACCAATAGAATTTCAATAAAATAAGTCAACCATAATGGTTGAATTGACATATTTGTCATTAAAAAAAACTACTTTTTTTGTTTGTATTTTCGACATATCTCATTGTGTTTTTACTCAAATTTCGATCGAGAGAGCTCATTGGATGCGGAATTTGATTCCGCATCCAACGAGTATGCACACTACATACTTTTGATGGACCCCGCTACCCCAAAAATAAGAAATACCTGAAAAAACATGATGATGATGTCATCATCACGTTTTTTCAGGTATTTCTTGTTTTTGGGGTAGCGGGGTCCGTCAAAAGTATGCAGTGTGGGTACTCGTTGGATGCAGAATCAAATTCTGCATCCAACGAGCTCTCCCAATTGAAATTTGAGTAAAAGTAATTTTTTTCTTTCTTCCTCCAAAATTAATCAATATTATTTTATTATTTTAACTATTATTTTATTATTTTATCTATTATTTTATTATTTTCCTTAGGAGGCTCATTTTAGACCCCAAAACTCCTCTAATGAAATGTGCCCATCAATGATGCATATATTCCAACCCCTAAGCTCTTTGAAGCAGGTCTAACCTGATCAACCAGTAGTACAATGGACTCGTTAGTTTCCATGTGGCCTTTTCGAGTAAAATTGAGTTGGTCTACAATAACCAAATTCCCTTCGTGTGGAAACACTACCACCTAAAATACGACCAATGCAATATCTGACATGGCGTAAGTCCAACTTCTCCCCAAGAGAAAGTTATAATCCAAAGGTGCATCAATCACCTCTACCTCAACAAACACTGCTTTCCTTGCCAACTTAATTTCGAAATCCAGTAGGATACCATGTGGACGAAATGACCTTCCGTCGAAAGCAGTAAGTAGGGTGTTCGATGGAACCAGCTCTGGAGATCCAAGAGCTTTCCAACAAGACAGGGACATGACACATGTAGAAGCACCCTCGTCAACAACTGCCCTTCCAATGGTCTTTCCACCATGGATGACATCTATAGATAAGGCTACATGATATGGAAGGCGAATTTTGACATCAGACAAATTAAACTTCACCAAGAGGCTCGATGAGTCCATACTTCCTAAGGCTACTAAGAGTGCATCTCGCTGTGCAGGACAACTCTGTAACACCTCTAAAGCAGACATCGCACAAGGAGTCTGGGCTAAATCTTCAACTACGGAGTAGTTTGTTGCAACCCTAGCATTAGGATTGTGCAATGTTTTCTTGAAGACACCTTTCGGTATATTGGGCATAGGTTCAGCAGGATTCTCAATCATGAGAGGGTTGGAAGTTTCACCTATTGACTTACCCTTCTCCGAGGCCTCTGTTTCATAGTTCTTGTTCCTAGTCTGAAGTGAAGTCTGGGATCGAACCGTGTTGATATAATTGGGGTCAAGAGCATTTGGGGTGCCCCTGCTACATTTGAAGCTGAAGCAAAATTCTATCCTTGGGGAAAAGGATCTTTCAGGATAGCCAGTTGTTGGCCTTTTAACAGCTTTTGAGCTTGTTCCATAAGGGGACATAGATGGGTCAGGTGATCTTCATGGCACAACTTACATGGGAATTTCACCTTCTTCTTTTATTTTTTTCCCCCATCAGCATTGTTTGTGGGTTTTTGCTTGTTTTGGTTTCCCTTACCCTTTTTCCTTTCTTCTTTTTCCCACCGGGCTACTGATTTCCCTTCTGAAAGGATTGTGCAAAAAAAATTGCATTCTAGGGTGAGGGGGCATCCTTTTCTACCTTCGCCGTAGAATGTTTGACAGACATATCATGGAGCTGTTTAGCCAAAGACTCTATAGTGGGAGATTTCATAGAACCAACCACACCATCGGCATGGGGTCCATGCTTAGGTTTCTCTACATTGTGCATTGGCCTTGGTGCTTCAGGGATAATTTCATATAAAATCCCAGACTGAGAATATATCAAATCTAGCTGCTGGGCCCTGAGGATGGCTTCTTCTTCATTGGTCACTCCCGAATTAGATACATCCTTAGATATATATGACAATAGGGATTTAAGGAACCATTCTAATAAGAACTCGGGAGGAATAGTGGCTTTGATAAGTCTCTTCCGTCTTCTCCACTCTTGGATGTGATCTGAAATATGAGTGGCTTTGTCCAGCCAAAAGGTAGACAACAAGTCTATCCTGAAATCATATCGGACAGGAAGTTGGAAGTGACTAAGGAATACATTAGCCAAGTCCCAAAAACTGTTAAACGCAATAGAAGGCAATTCAATATACCATTTTGCTGCAGTAATGGTTAAAGTTCTTTAGAACAGCCTCAACCAAACTGAATCCTCGTTCAGTGAGTTGGAAGAGCACCACAAATGGAAATTGGTGACATGAGCTCCTGGATCATCACCAACTTTGCCTTTGAATTTTGGGATATCCGAGGGCAGCTTGGTAGGAACGGGTGGCCAGGAGGAGTTATGTCTCAGCGGGTCATTCATTAGTTTCGACAAATCTGGAAAATTTAATATTGCCAGGAAAGGGATCTTGGGTCTAACCAGAGCACTAAAAGTACCAAATTGGGGAATAGAGGGAATTGACCCCATATTCCCATATGTGAAGGTGGGGTTGCCCCCGGCTGCCGGTTGCAAAGTGGTTGGGCTTCTTTGGAAAGGATTCCATCCATAAGCCAGCGGATTTTTTATGTGCGGTGTAGTGTATGAGGTTCTAGCTGCCCCAGTCGAAGTTGGGGTTTGGAACATAGGAGCAGGTATCCCTCCGCTGAAAAGTGAAAAAGGAGAGCTCGTGAAAGGAGCTGAAACTGGAGTTTGAAAACCTTGACCATAAGGATTAGGGTTTTCGAACTGCACCCCTACATATGTGGGTGTTGGGCCTACATATGGAGTGGATGGGGGAATGTGCCCCCCATTCTAAGGAAAACCCTAGAAAAAATATGAGGATCCTATAGGACCACTCTGAGTAGTGTGTGCGAAGGAAGTAGGAACTGAAGGTACACTAGGAATCCCAGTGACCATACCACCAGAAGTACCTACTAAACTTGTGGGAGCTGGTGGTTGAACCACCCAGCTAGATGGAGTTAATGGTGCAGTAGGTAGACTTTTTCTAGGGGCACCCACTAGGGGAGGTGGCACCCCTTCAGCTGGAGTGGCTGAGGTGGAAGTAAAAAAACTTTCTCCTGCAGTAGACATTAATCTTCCCAAAGGGACACCAATCACGGGTGGATTGAAAGGATGAACCTGAATGATCACAGGATCATTTGAGTCAGTTAGAGGTGAATTAAAGTTCCTTGCAAACTTGTCAGGATGCAAGTATTTTATCTCAACTATGTTTGATTAAAATGGTTTTCCCTAAGTTTTGGTTCACCCAGAACTTCACTAACTCCTATCGGTTCGAAAGAACCATTTGTGTCCAATCTCTACCTTTGAGGGGGAGGTGGAGGTTCCTATGTGATAAGTGGAGGAATGTTTTCCAACCTTCATGACCTTCTGATAGATTGGTCCTCCACGATTGTAAATTTGACTCTTCACACCCTAAGGTCAGCTAAAAACACAGACAAACCACAAAGCAATCACTACAAAATTTCCTAAAGTCTCAACAATCACAAGGGGTATAAGATATGCTTTTCTGAATAAAGCTGAGAGATAGTTTCTTAGCCTCCTTGAAGAGGTTCTTAGGCATAAGCGAAGGAATCATCCACCGCCCTCCTATACTTTCAACAAGGGTTACCTTCCAAGCCTCTCCAAGGTGAACCAGAAATAGCCTTCCGGTTTACCTGTGTATAAACCCTAGATGTCCAAGAGACTAGAGGCTACCTTAACTATATCAATAGTCTAGGGGGACAGTTACAAGCCTGATTCATACACATGGAAAGGGTAGTGTTGGCCGGGAAATGTGACCTATAGGGTATTGTGGCCAACTACTGAAAAAAATTCCACACACTCGAATTACTGCAATCTTGTATGTGTTTGGTATAATTGTTTTTCACGGGTTAAAGGCCCTGCTGCCTGTAAAATGTGCTCTCAAGGTAGAGAGTCTCTTGGGATGTATATGGTAAGTTCTATTTAATCAAATCTTCACTCAAATTAAAAAGATCTAATTAAAATTATTAACTAATGCTAACAAATACCTTAAACTAAAATAGAAAATAATAGTAGCTCCTAATCCTGATCTATAATGACCTAAGATGCAATATAACTATCCCAAACTGGGAGCTAGAATTAATAATCTGATAACAAGTTTTATTTGGAAATTTGATCTATGATCCTGCAATGTTAGGAAAGCCTACTCTCAGCAGAGACAGATCTAAATCAACTTACAATAAAATAACATTTTATCATAAATCAATTTGAAAATGAAACAAAACTCATAATCGAAATAAATTTAACATAGTATTGAAGCATAAAAGAAACTACACCCAAGTACTAACGCTAACATGAATAAGTTCAACTCACACAGTCAGTACTTTGTATAAAATCATATCATTATCAACTGAAGAAAAGAAACATGACGAAGTTCATTTACTTTTCTACATGACAACTAATCATTCATACTTCAACACTAAGTAGTTTATTCAGAATCCATTAACTAATGTGTTTTCACATATAATATAAAGATACATACATATGAAAAGGAAATTCAACACAGGAAGACAATATTAAGACAACATGATAATAACTGATAGACTTAGCTAATGTCTTCAGTATGTCTGTAAAATATAGCAATCCTCAGAACTAGTTATAAAGGAACACAAATAAAACAGAATAATATTAAGTGATGTATTATATTTGTTCATCACAAGTTCCAGGATTCCAACCCTTTGCTTCAGTTTCGAAGTTGCTTATAAAGGAAAATAAAAGAATACAACTGACTAACTAGAAATCCTATTTCTTAGGAAAAATACCAATCATATCCAAATAAGGTGTAACCATGACCAGCTTCATAGGCACGTTGTTACAAAATCATCTGGAAAGAAAGATATGCCAAGAGTTTAACTTACTGGAGAAAATCCAGCATTATACTCTTCTAATCATAGTAACACCATACGGGGTAATCCATGCCAACAGAAGCTTAGAAATAGGAACGAAGTAATTACTGAGCATCAAATTAGTTGTAAGTCCCAAACATTTTTCATTCAGTAGCCACGTACAATCAAAAGACACGAAGGCATACCAACATCTAGTTTTATCCCAACGGTTTCTTTGACACCTGTACATATTAACAAAAAGTTGTTTAGAAAAATTTAATGATGATAAATTAAGTATGAGCAAGATATCTACAGAATTTTAATTCTGTAGATATCTCAATTTAGTCATTTAGACCATGAATTGAACCGAAACTGATGAACCCAAAACATCACTAACCTATAAGAATCTATCCAAAACCCTCTGTAGGCATAATGTAAGATACAAAAGACAAAATTTATAAGTCACTGAAAAAACAAGATATCAGGTTTTTAAGGCCGACTCAACTGAGAATCGAATGGGTACACGTCTCCTAGCTTCATTCAATTTAGCCCTGAACCTGACAACCATGGTCCTGTTAATCCTATTCTGTCTTTTCAATCTTTGATTCTTTAACAAAATCCTTTTAATCATTTCTTTGCATTTCAACTTTTTTCCTCTTAACACATCCCATTTCTCAACACAGGTGATCAATTCAGCTTTTAAATCTTTAATTTCTTCTATGGCAATTGTTTGAATAACTTGTGCTTCTTTTAAATCTGTTTGCAGGGAAGAAATCAATTGGACATGAGGATTTGGATCAGTTTGGTCTTTTGACTCTCTTTTCAAGTTTACTTGGGCTTCTTCAGTTAAGTGAGGCTTTTTGTCAATGTCTTGGCTACCCTCATGATTTACTTGCTGACTGTCAACCACTTTATCTGCAGATATAGAAACGTATTTAATATCTAACACAGAGGGGCCTATGGGAGATGGATGCGGTCTGACGTCTGAAGAATCACTCACCTCAATAACTGATATATCCCCAACACTCAAATTCCTCCTGGCAAGCAGAGCGGCTGTCATACTGTGTGTGGTTCTTCGTATAGTCGGATTGCTCATAGCACTGCTAGTTTGATTTTCAGCCTTTGTTTGCTTCATATTAACCTATGCATGAGAATAACTCTTGTCTTGACAGGTTATAGGAGTTGAGGTTTTCCTTTCTCGACCTTGAGAATTATTTGCAGGAGTTTCAACACTAGTTTCCACCTCAATTTTTACATCATCCAGACTTAGGGTTTGATCAGGTTGAAACCCTTCATCCCCCAAATCATCCTGAGAACCAGAGTCCTCGACTTCAAGCTCAGCTTCTTCATTGTTTACCCACCTATTTTGAACCCTAGGCCTCTGTTTGGGCCATTCCTCGTTAACCCCAAACCCATTTCTCACAAGGAAAGAATCCCAAGTCTGACCTAGTTCTTCCAACTGACTGGACACAAGAATTTTAATTAACCCATGGTGGAATAAAATCCTATTTTTGTCGCCAACATTAGACTGATAAGTGGATGACATTTTATGCAAGTTGTTCAAAAAGAAAAAGGGCATATTGACAGGGTAACCCTTAAATACCAACAACAGCTGAAGGTGATAAAATTGCATCTGAGACATCCTACCCTCACAAGTTACATACCTAATGATTAGCTCCAGAATAGCCCTCCATTTCTTCATTAATAACCGGGATGGGAAGCCGGATTTGAACTTAGTTTGTCGATGAGTAGGGGTAAGAAACCCTTTCCACTGGTCATTCTTAATATGTTTTCCTTTATACCACTTCTCACCAGTTTGTGGCAAGCAAATAGCTTGAGAAATGAACTTCTCAGACAGCTTAATCTCAACGTCTCCCACATGTGCACGAACCCCATCAAACGACTCTGTGAATGCCTTAGAAACTGCCATATTAAAACTAGAAAATTTCTGAAGGAACTCCAACCATCCATACCTCGATATGTTCTCTCGACACTCGGGAGCAGCATACAAATATTCATCACCAATAAGTTCGAACCTAGACACTGGAGCCATGGCAGCAGATACACAAACCTCTAGGGTTTTTGAAACACATATGACAAGATGCAATCATTTTATCAACAGTATAGGCATTACCAACAATACTCCAAAATACCCTATTTTATTAAAACCCTGAAATCCTTCCTGTAAGTCTATCATAATGTGAATTGGTAGAGACAAGAGGTTTCGAAGAGTCACACAGGCGAATTATTTCAAGTGATGTTTGCATGATTCAGGATTCAGGATTGACAGATAGCGACCGTCAAATGACACGACTACCAAAACCTTAGTTCCACCATTACTACATCATTCATTGTGATTTCATAATGTGTTAATAATGGAGGTTAATTCTTCATTTATCGAATTCAATCATAAAAATTTAATCACCTTAGCATATAATTAATATCTTAGGGTAAAGGTCAACTGATTGGAGAATAATTTGATAATGTGACCAAACCAATGTCAAAAACCTAGAAAGTGACTTTAGACCTTCATCACAAACTCTAATACCAACCAATTTCAGAAATATGAATTTGAAATAAGTGATGAGCATATAGTATAGTAGGGTTCATGAAGATTCACATTAAATTCACCTTAAAACTTTTGACAACTAAGATAAGATAAATAATTCAGAAGTGATGAAGCTTTACCAAATTTTCCACATGAATAAGAAATAACAGTTATCACATCATGCAGTACATAGTTTGAATTAATAACTAATAAATTCATTTGATTTTAATCGAACATGAGTGATGAGTGGAAAAATAGGAGCTACTAATATTCTGTAATTATAATCCTCCTGATGATTGATAGAAATGAAGAATTAAGATCATAAGAGTCAAATTTTTGCTGTTACTGATGTTCAACCAGTCCAAATCAATTAGTCAAGTAAGTTTCTGTCAGGAGTGCCTTAAGAATCAAAGATTCTTAGGGCACTCCTAAGATATCAATGATGAGTTTTTTTATCCAAACAAAAAGAATCAATGTTGTTTGAAAATTATCAATCTTCAAATACTTGTGTTAAAAAATGCTCCGAGGGTGTTGCCTGCCAACAGGTAGCAAATCCCAAAACTCTGTCTAGGATAGAATCCCCAGATGCGTAAAAACCTTGGTCTACATTTTGACAAGGAATCGGAGGGTTATCTCCTCAGTCCAATCCTCCACGCGGCCTCATGCTTAACTCCCGTTTGATAGGAGCTTCCCAGATACTATCAACACAGAGAAGGATTTACCTATCGGTTGGCCAACTATGTCTAAATTTAAGTACTTGTGGAGAGTTTACACTTCCTATCCCACAAGTCTAGCCTAATCTAGTAGGTGTATGACCCTATAAAACAAAACTTACTAATAAATTTTAAATTATAGCGTTCATTTTAAGGGCTATTCTTAGTCAGAGGGTAAGTGGCGTGAATGACTATGATATTATGGACTCAATAAGAAAAGTAAAAGGTGTATAAAATGAATTCCAAATCAAATTATAACTACTTAAAGAAAGATTCTTTTTCTTTTTGTAGATATGAACTAATGAAATTACAACTAAGTAAGAGAAATCTAAGACTTATTTTTTGTAATTTTTGAGATTTTATTCAAAAGCTGAAAATAAAACTATAATACGCAATTCAAATGCAAATGTTTCTAATGCTTTTTTTTCACTTTTCAAACTCTTCAAAAATTACTATGCACCTAAATGCAAAAATTCTAGAGTATGCTTGAATAATCAGGCTATCAAGCAAGAAAAATGAAGTATAGCATACCTATAAGAACCAAAAATCAACCACCTAAGGAAGATACTTGGAAAACACCTATCTTGGGAGGAAACAATGAATGAAATCCATTGAAATCATTAAAAGGCAAGCGACAAACTGAAACAACTTGGAAATAGTACAGGGTACAAGGTATCTAAAATCCTGATCACTGATCCAGATACAAAGCACTGAACCTATCACCCAAATAGGATAATCCACTTCAGATTGCTAAAAGAAAGAAGATTCAAACAACAAAAAATCAAGGGCTTACTGAAAAGCACAAAGTATGGTGCACATCGCTTTCAAACTTACAGTAAAATGACAGCACTAGAAGACCCCAAAGCAAATCAAAATCCAAAAAATATAGGGACAGGCAACCCCACCTAAAAATATGCTGCTAAGATATGTACGTGACTGTCTAATAGAACAACCCACATACTGTACATGACTGTTCAGTATAGAAACCCACGCATACAGGTTTCTGTACGTGACTGTGTAGCACAACAACCCACATACATGAAAAAAAAAATTCAAAAAAGAAAAAATAATGAAGGTCTCTATAACACTACTGCAAGTCAAAACAAAGATATAAAACCATACACTAAATCAGAGCAAAGACTGGGCAAGTATCTATAGGACTAACCCACAGCAGGCTGGACTCCCCAGCGGAGTTGCGAGTTCTATTGTTCAGGATTAAGCACCCTTGTAACCTAGGGTCTAGAGTTACCAACTTACTACTAACCTTGCAGAGAATCAGCTTTACCAGAGAATAGAAAGGAAATAGGAAGAAATTCTTGACTTACCCGATTACCGACGGTTGATCCAAGCTTGATCTTCTCCTGCTCCTCTTCTCTCCAAAGATTTCAAAGATGCACCTCTTTCACCTATAAAGAGAAAATTCTCCAAGTACTATATCATGCATGTATATATAAGAGGTTAGATAATCAACATGTCAAATACATAATCAAATATATTCATTAACCATGATACATGAAAGAGACTCAACACAATGTTGGAAGAAGAATTCTCTTTATTAACAATCAGTGAATGAGATAAGAATACAACCCAGCTTCTGAGACAAGTACTCCTCTGCAACCAAAGGACTCTGAGTTCTACTGCTCCAATACTTCTGAAGATATACCACCAACATAAATTTTCTCTCCAATCTTGATTCATTAATGCCCTCCCCAAGGCCTCTATTTATACTTTGGGAAATAGAGTGATTTCGAAGGTTGGGGTGGTTGAAACAGTTGGGATAGTTAATGATTAGGGCCCAACTAATATCCATTAATTGTGTTTTATATTTTTAAGGTAAAAATGAGGTGTACACGACTATGAATATAGGCAACCTGCGTATGACACACGAGTTTCTTAAAGGAAACCCGCAAACACTAATGTACGCGGGTTGCAAAGCAGATAGTCATGTACAGTATGCAAGTTGCAATGGAGATAGTCGCGTACAGTACGTGGGTTGCAATGGAGATAGTCGCATACGCAACTCAACACTTGGAAAAATTATGTAGCAAGCTAGTTTAAAGGTAAATGCATCCCAAGTCATGCCCATCTAAAGTGTTTTGGAAAACTTCAATCCTAATATGTCCTTTTGCGTACCAACATAAGGAATGTCGGGACTCGGACAGAGAAGTTCCATTTGGATTGATAACAGCATCTGAAATGCATGTTGTGTGATGATCTGTGAGCTTGATTTCATGGATCGCCAACTAGATCTCGATTTTTCCTTCGTGTGTGATTTGGAATGTTTGATGTGTTTCTTTTTATGGACTATGAGCGAGATCTGGAATTACCTTCCAATATGATCTGAAACATATCCTTGGTATACCCCTTTTTATGGGCAGTAAGTATATCGGATTTTCTTGCGATTGGATTTCATTAAAGAAATGTGTGCATGTGTATAAAACGTATCAACTCATTGACTGCGATTGGATTTTATTAAAGACCTGTATGCATGTGTATAAACTGTATCAACTCGTTGACTGCGATGGGATTTTTTTAGATCTGTAAGCATGTGCATAAAGGGTATCCTATGCAAAACAATTCACTGATGATGGGGGATTTGCAAGCGTTTTCCCAATTCAGGGATTCGGGAGGTAGCTGGAAGAAAATACCTATGTGTTTTCTATCTATGAATGAATGCGTTCCATATATTCCCAAAATTTCACTATGGCGTCCAAAATCTGCACTTCAACATGCCTACGTTTAAATCTAATAAAATATGAAAGTGTGATAAGTCTCGATAGCTGCATTATTGATTATCTCTGCCTTAAATCGGATCTGTAAGTATGTCTACTATTTATTTAAAATACTCTATGAATATTACTTGCTATGATATGCGCCTTTTGATCATATGCAACTTATTTGAAGTATAGATATGGAAATGGCATGATTTCATCTGATGACTACTAGTTGTTATGGGTTGAGCTCCTTATATAGATCTAGTAATGTGGTTGATTGATTTTATTGTGAATAAAATCTGTGATGCAATTCGCTCACCAACGGTTGATTGGAATTGTGATCTAACTATTTTTGACCCAAATGGTATTTGTGTATGGATCTGGATAAACATCAAATCTGAATAGCTGAAAGTTGTATTGCTGTTTCATTTCTATTTGATTGCATGGTGATCTAGGTAAGCACTAGATCTGGAGAGTTCCCACGTTGTATGGGTTCCATTTGTTTGATTTCCTAGTGATCTGGATAAACATCCGATCCGAGGAGCTGAAAATGGGTGGGTGTGTTCTCTTTTTATTAGTTGCGTGGGCATATGCCTAAACCTCAGCCCTCAAGTGCTGCAAATTGGATTGTGTTTCTTTTGTTTCTGAGTGTTTTTTGATCTGGTTAAGTATCAGATTCGAGAGCTCCATTATGTGTTGCGCGTTATCATTTTCCTTTTATCTAGATTCCATGTCAAAGCACACAAAGGAACTACTTGCAACGATTTCATCCCATGCTAAATCCTTATCTAAACATTTTAGGTATTAAGTATTGATACCTTCTCCTCTTAACCTCTTAACCAAATTTCACTCAGAATGAGAGTTGAATAAGCTAGTGTTTACCTTTGGAAAAATTTAATTTTTATTTAAGTGTCCAATACCTTAATTTGGTTCTAGATTAAAGTAGAGCATCGAATCTGGTGCTAAAGGACTATAGTATGTGTAAATATTCACATAAATATACGTTAGACATTAAGATCTTCATCCTTACAAAGAAAGTGGATGCCCATAAGTATTATGAGGAAATGAATTCTGTGTTGAACGAATTTTATTATGACTTAGGATGTTGCAAAGTCCTGCGGGAATGATTAGCAAATTGATAATAATAATACTTAGCTATTATGGTCAGTAAGATTTCATAATAATAGTTAATTATTATGGTTAGTAAAATTACCTTAGTCCCATTAAAATTCTAATAAAGGAATGTGGGCACTATCTCAAGTCAAATGTAAGAACATATATAATGCCAAATTTGAAAGAATATATATATATTCTAGTTAAGGAAAGGTCCTTAATTCAATATATGATTAACCTTATTAGAAAGCTTGGGGAAATTTTCTCTTGAATGTAAACCAATACATGTGGTGGTTGTGATGAGTAAAGAAAAGACAACATGTTATAAAAATGATGGTTACCCGGTTTACTAATTCTAGGGTAGGTATTGGTGTCCATCCATTGATACATTGAGGGGTACATGAGGAGGAACAGAAAGAAAGTACGACAACATGGATGTTGTGGATTGTAACATTTTTATTATAATAAAGGTCACATGACGTGACAAGTTTTGTGGGCACAACCCGTAAATCAGGTGAACCACATACATTGGTCTTGAACTTATGGGCTCTTGATGTGTTTGTTATGTTATGTCTACTTGATGTTCTTCTTATATGTTTCACTCTCCTTATAATGATGATGTAAATCGTGGTATCCAGTTTCTTATGAGCATTCTAAATACAAAGGAATCATATTTTAATGTTTATGATATGTATACAGTCTAATAATGTGAAGATTTGTTTATTTCGATTATTTTAATATATGCTAGACAACTTATATATGTGGAGTAAAAGGATAGAATTATTTCTAAGGTTCCTTCCTAACATGTTAAGTATTATATCAATCGTAGTCTTAGGAAGGATTGAAATGAATGACTCTTATTCCGTTGATTCATGATCTTTGAAAAAATGAGTTACCTTATGTTTTAGTGGGTATATTACCATTCACAAATTTTCCAAGATGGTTGTCCAAAAGCGGAAAGAATTTTATTTTATTTGTTTTGTTGATATGGGTATGTCACAAATGGTATCAAAGCTAAAGTAACAACGCTCGGGCCTATTGGGGCTCAACATGAAATTAGAAATGGTGAAGATGATTAAGACTAACCAATCGAATGTTTTTCTTATGGTTGCATGGACATGATGGACGAGGGAGATAAGCTAACCGAGTGGGCCTTCATGGAGTAGAAGAGGTAGCTAAAGGGGATAAAGAAAAGGAATAGCATGGCAAGGTATGATTTGCTTTTAATGGGAGATTTAAAACCAAAAGTGGGTGAGTAATTCTTGCATGTTGTTTAAAGATTTTGTTTACACCTCGAAAATGGGAGGTGGTGCTATAAATTCTACTAATAAATTAAGGAAGAAATGTCAACATTTCCTAAAAAATGCCTCTAGCAATGGATATACATGCATAGATATGAAAATGATAGAATCATATTAAATATAGGGAACCAAATGGAGGGGTAAGGAACTATGGATTTACTTAGGAAAATAAAATGCATGGGTGCTAACAATAAATGTTAAAGGCTAATTGAGGGCATAAAAATTAATAATTATTACTAGGAAAGAATGGAAGTCATGTGTTTACTCTGCTTTATGAAGAGGATTTGATGTTGTAAAAATGTTTACAAAGAATAAAAAACCCTAGGTATTGGGTATTGTAAAAATCATCACTGCATGAGGGAAAATTTGAAGACACCGATCATGTGTAGAGAAAGTTGTAGGAATGAAAATGTTAGGCTTATCTTAAGTTTCAGTTAAAACTAATTATAGATTGTTCAATGTAATGTTAAGAACAATTCTTACACACATAATGTAATTTAAAGAGAAGTATAAAGTAAAATCAAACTTTAAGCCAAACTTGATGCTAAATTGTTACCCACAAAAGAAGAGTGGGTAACCTAGAAAAACAATAGTCCTTAGGGTATTGGTGTATTCCATGTAATGTGTGATAACGCAAGTTCGATATTTGGGCATATTACATAGAATATCAATATTTACTCTTTTATTATTATGTTTTAGTATTAAAAGGTGAGCTAGGTCAACACCATAGAAAATTATGTACTCATATGTAAGTGACGCAATCTAATATATTGAATCATAATACATCCCATCATGTTAAAACAATTTTGGCTATTTGGAACTTGTTGGTTACAAGTAAGTTATACCAACGTTAAAAATGGGTTGATTTAGAAGAAATAGTATGCTAGAACCTACGGGTACCCTGAATGAACACTATTCATTTTTGTCTTCTTATAAGAGTTTAACACACATGTATTCATAGCTTGCCTCTCATAAATATTGTGTAAAGTTGGAATGACCTTTCACTTGTAAATACCCTAAGATAAATGAGTAAAGATGTTTTTTTTTAGAATTGAATGAATGCCATATAAAGTTATGTGCTAACCTTGCAAGGTTTTACCAAGATTATAACAGTTGTCACAAATAACGTACATTATGGAATATAAATTCACCTGCGTAAACAAGTTGCGCTCAATTGCACAAAATGAGTAAGGAGTTATTTTGGATGATTTATAAGGTGGTGTGAACCATGAATGATGGTAAAGGTACAAATCCATTCAACTTATGAAATACTGCTTAATTATTGTTATCAATAGATGGTGATTACATGACAACTAACCGTGAAGTTATAAATAACTCAAAGAACGGGACAATGACACTGAAATCATGTTAAGTACCAAGTCTATGTGACACAAAAGTCAAAGGTTGTATTAACATTAAATATAAACAAATGTTGTGGGAGCACAATGGTGTTAGGCAAATGATTGTCGTGTGAGAACATTGGTGTTAGGAATATATGCTGTGGGAGCACAATGGTGTTAGGAAAATGCTTGTCGTGTGAGCACATTGGCGTTAGGCATATGAAGTGGCAAGAAAACTGATAATCTAACTCTACCTTGCTTTTCCTGGACTCTAGTAGGGGGCTAGGTGGAAAAGGAATTCCTGGACTCAAGCAAGGAGGCTTGAGGGGAATCGTGAAAGATTTAATATATCAATAGCAAGACCTAGGAAAAAACTAGAAATCTGGAAGATAGGACATTGTTTGATGTCATTGAGGAGAAAATTTTTGACTAGCAGTCAAAAGGGAGAGTAACCTCAGATATAAGCCAGAAGTCCATGCGGGAATTTGTAAAAGAACTCTAGGGAGAGTTTGATGATCAACAAAGGTGTTGGGGAATATTTCCATCTTCATGTTATAACGAAAGAAAAATGTGTTAATGTTCTAAGTAATTAGACTATTGAATGTAAGACCTGAATAGGCAGAAAAAAAAACTCCCTAAAAGGAGCAGAGGAGTGGGGAATTTTGATGTTCTAATTGAAAATGATAAGCAAATATGAATTACTTATGAATCAATTACATTATTGATGCAAAAAATAATTACTATAAGATGTTCCATGGATCGCAATTGTGGTATTGCAAAAGGATCCATTGTTTATGTTTTATTGAATTATAAAATTTTGACATGTGAAGTTGGGTAGACCTAATCTTGCTACATGAAACTACAGGTCTTGACAAAACGATGACTTGTGAAAAGTCAGGAAAGTTTGAAGGAGATCAGAGCAGAAAAGACGAAGCAAGAAAAGATGACTCATGAAGAGAAGGAAATTGGCTGAAAATAGGAACACCGAGGACGGTGTTATTTTTAAGGGGGGAAGGAACCACTTATACTATGAAACGAGAACTTTATACTAATAACAAGAACTCTAGCCATAAAAATGATGATTTTTACATAAAACCACCAAAATTAGCCCCCAAATATAATAGTGTTGATACCAGTATACATGTTTTTTTTTTTTCAGGTTAAAAAATAGAGGCATGGCCTAAACATCCCATATTGTTGTTTACAAAAACTTTAAAATCAACCCCTAAATTGGAAAAAGAAATTTTTTTCAAGAGATAAATTACAACGTTTTTGAAAATTGCGTATTAAACAAAAAAAATATTTCATAAATAATTTCACCACTCTAGCCATATAAAAATAAAGAAATTATGATGTGATTCATAATGAAATTATATGTTAGACCATATAAGAACAAATGATTCATATAAATATTCAAAAACTCCTTTAGAGTTTCAATTATAAACATCATACTAATAAAAACATCTAAAATGTTTCATGTGAAATTATTCAAATTCATCCATGGATTCTGACACCCTATCGGAATCTACATTTTATGTAGATGAATAACTGGATATAAAAAATAAAAATAAAAATTCAACTCCTAACCCCCTAAACCCCCTGCACAACATTACATTAAAAAAATTAAAAAAAATAAAACACCCTCTACCTACCCTGCTAAACCCCTAAACAGCATTACATTAAAAAAAAAAAAAATGCACTTTATGATAATTATTATTTTAAAAGAATTACTCATATATAATTTAATTTTGAAAAAGAATTTATAAATATTTGATCACTTTGATTGAAAATAATTTTTTTATTTTAATAATTGTTTTTGTTCCCAAAGCAATGAACCTAACGAATGAGTGGATGATGGATTAAAAACAAAGAGTGGATGATATATTTGAAATTGGGTTTCTGTAAAATAATATCACATAAACAGTTGTAATAAAAAAATCCATTTCACCAAACTAATTAAAACAAAATGTTTAGAATCTGAGTATACAAAGTGTTGATGCTCAACATCGACATGCTTCTGATAGGTTGGAGCATGATGGAAAAGGTGAACTCACTGAACTTTTTGAAAACCTCATATATGTCGTCATATCAATATTTCCATGTTATCATGTTCAGGTCTCCATGTCGATCATCTCCATATTTCGTTTGGCCAAAACCGATTCAATTTAACCCTCTCGACACTCAATCAAAATTTCATCAAATATTTTCATTACCGCTTTGTTAGCTAAATATTGTCAATTTCATGTCGCATGATCAATTCCTTAATTGCATCCATTATTATATTATTGTTATGTCTAAAACTTAAATGTCAAAATAAACTCCATTGATTTTCTCCATACAAAATTCCAATATCCACATATTATCCTAATAATAATCTTTTCCCTTTTAACCATTATTAATTCTCTTTGAAACTCCACTCCATCTCTTAACTTATAACCCTTTCCTATCTTTTTTTATTTTTTTTTCATAATCCATTTTACCCCTTCCCTTTATTTCTTTATCATACCCTTTATTCCGTGCCCATCACAATTAAAATTCCCTTTACCATGCCCTTTTTACCCAGATATTTTCCAAAGCCCTCTTTGTATTAGCTCATCACTTTTATGTGAGTTGGTCCCTTACTTCCTCCACTATGAGAAATCCTTACTTCCTCCACTTTGAGAAATAATTAAAGTTTACATGGCTGTTACCAAGACTTCTGTCCCCTCCACTTAATCATTTCTTAATAATGACCCTTACATTTTCATGGAAATTAATATTTCACATTTGAATATCTCGTTAAGATATGAAGCCTCCCTCTTTCATCATGCTTAGATTTCATTTCCATGATTGCGAGAAGAGTTGGCATTTTGCGTGATATGGTTAGGTACCCTATCAAATATTTTTAAGGTCACAAAAGATATATTTTAAGGTCACAAAAGATGAGTTTTACATTACAAAGGGCACTTTACACCAGCTTTAAAAGGGGTAAAGTATTGTGATGTCATACCAATGGTTGATCGACCCAATGAGAACATGGTGTGGGTATCCTACAAATCCTCACAACAAGGTCGGGATTATCGCGAAGCGACAGGCGAATAAAAGTCTAGCCGTTAGTTATGGTGATAACAGAGGTTTAATATTAAATTGAATGGCCACGCCAACCATTAGCAGATGGTCTTGAGCAGTGACTGAAAGTGGGAAGAATCATGTCATAGTAAGTAAGAGATAAAAGAATAATTAAAAAAGATGCCAAAACAACAGAAGTTACCATGCAACCACTTCCAACCGTTGGGATCCCAGCGAAAACTCCTCCACTAAGAATCGTACACCCAGAACATGGCTGAGAAATATGACTGTCCTCCTGGATTATGATACAACTTCCAAAGAAGTAGTAAACGCATTGTCAAAAAAAATATTCCATACTCAAGGTGAAAAATATGGACGTTTCCTTGCTATAGTTTAAAAACGAAAGGGAATCATAATTTGTCTACAGCGTTATCAAGTTACGTGAGTGTCATGTAAGAGCAGTGCCAGTGATACAATAGCTTGGACCCAAGGGATTGGTGTTGGTATTTCTTTTAGTCCCCCCAATTCAGAAACACTCATGTCATATCACAAAGCTTTACTAAACTTGTGCATTGCAATCGGTGGGAGAGAGAGCCGCATGCGATGGTCATGAATGAAATCTCAATAGTGCGAAGGATGAGAGAGCGGAGGATGCACCCATAGAACTAAAAAAAGGATTCTATAGATGCGAGCGGTTAATAGTTGAGTATGAATGACGTGGTGAAAGACGCAGGACGACAGTGGAGAAGAGAGGAGGGACTCTCTTTGGAGCTAAAGGGACGCCCTTCATGAGCGGCTCATGAAGGGCGGCCCTTTGGCGCCCAAGAGAACATAGCTTCGCTCCCTCCTCCCTTCCCATTACCTTCCTCCCCCTCCCCCCGTCGGTATAGATATCTCAATCCCACCCTCGTCGACGTTGTGTTTGTGGCCTTTTACTCTCGCCTCGACACATTGAGATATCTATACCGACGGGGGGAGGGGGAGGAAGGTAACGGGAAGGGAGGAGGAAGCGGAGCTATGTTCTCTTGGGCGCCAAAGGGCCGCCCTTCATGAGCCGCTCATGAAGGGCGTCCCTTTAGCTCCAAAGAGAGTCCCTCCTCTCTTCTCCACTGTCGTCCTGCGTCTTTCACCACGTGATTCATGAGCGGCAGAATCATGCTTTTATATTATGTAATTATGTAAAAGGGTGTATTTCATTATCCCACTATGGATGATATGCATACTCCCTACTTTCACATTCCATATAGTTAGGAATGATATACATTTATTAGAAATCAATACCTCATTCACATGTAAAAGGTGTGGAAGTGAGCATTTGTTTTGTATGTATACTTTTACTTTCACATCCTATATAGTTAGGAAAGTGATATGGTTTATGTTTATTAATATTTTATATAAAAATGTGTATTTTTTTATTCTATTGTGAATATATGTATTTATTACAAATTAATACCTTTATTAACAGGTAAAAGGTGTGTGGAAGTGTGTAATATACATATTTTTATTTTCACATTCTATAAAATTGCATGTATATGATATTGGGACTAAATTTAATTATTTTCATTGATATTTAAAAAACACCAAAATTTATTGATTTTTTTAAATAATAGTAACTCTAAATTTAGATATTTAAAATTAAAAATAGTTAATAAAACTATAACTTTCACCAAACTATAACTTTCATCATCACTTTGGGCATCTTGCAGATATAGAAGACCCAACTAAAGAGGAATTGATGCCTGTGAAGTAAGTCAATATCTGAAAATTTCAATTTGGAAGAAGAATTTGGCTTGCAGAATATTGTTGATTAGTTTCATGTCTTGAAGAAAATATTAAATTTGACAACTTTTTGACAAGATCTATTAGTAATGTTTTGAATTTCAAACATTATTTTAGAAATAAAATTTTTATATATAATGTTTTTAATATGTTATTTACAAATATATGGTATAGTTTTTCTTGAATTTATGTGAATAGTCACTTTTTGGAAAATAATATGAAATAGTATAATTTTTATTAAAAAAACTCTGAAAATCCATTGAAAATGGTTTTAAATGTCTTTATTTTCTTGATTTTTTTACAATTTTGTCAATAAAAATGTATCATTTTGTACATAAAAATGTCTTATTTTAAAGAAAAAATGTAAAATGTATATGGTTTTCATTATAACTTGCTTCTAAATGTATGTTATTTTGTTAAATTTCTAAAAAACACACTTGAAAATAGAAAATACAAAAAATTTACAACAAAGATGATTCAAATGCCCAAAAAAATACCTCAAAATGAAAATATGTGATACTGGTATCAACCCTTTTTGAAACGGAGGTAATAATAGCTATTAAAATTAGGAGAGAGAAAAACGAGAACTATGTTGAGTTCTCGTTTCATAGTATAAGAGGTTAAGGATGTAATATCCCTCCTGCATACCCCTAAAATACCTTGTAATTGTGAATGATTATTGAACTTTATTTGGTGAGGAGCTCAAGGCCAAGGCCCCACCAGAAACAAGACCTAGAAATCTATAAATTACCTAAGTAGTAAACTTAGGAGACTTAAGGCTTTGACACAACTTAATCGATAGACAACTGAATCCACTAGGGGGAAAACTTAAAACGGTGAGTGGATCCTTGGGAATTTAAGGAAGGATAAACATTTTAATGACCTAAGGTGTCATCCTAGGTTGAGGTAATCCCTAAGTAGACTAACTTAGCTTTTGGGTATTTAAGGATAATTCTACATGATACGCCTTAAGGTATCAAGTGCCAAGGAGTTCCCCTAGAACCTATATTAAGAAGCTCAAACTTTTATCTTAAGAAAATATTATATCCATATTAAAATTTATTAAAGATGATACGCTTCTAATGGTTCATCTACAAGAGCAATTCTTAAAAAAGGTAGTGGTAGTACCTTAATGGGAGTGACTCTACCTTTATAAGCATAGACACAAACTATACTCTATATACATAAATAGATGTACGAATATATATAGAGTATCCTTGATAAAAAGTTATTATGAAATAGTACCTTTAGCTAATAATATTCATGTAATGACATAGTGGGCAGCCATACTTCCTGTTGACTAGCATAGATATGCATTTCTGAGGCAATTACTAGCATATATAAAAGCAAGTTTAAGAAAAGTGTGCAATTTTATGAAAAAAGGGGGAGATGTTCCTCCAAACTGCTTTTAACAAACGGAAACAACACTTGATACTATAAGTTTAAACCATTATAAGACACTTAGTGGAGAGGTAGTTATGGGAGATTCTTATACCTTTAAGTAACCACTGTTACTTTGATTATTCTTGGAAAAAACGTGTACGATTCATGCTTATCTCGGTTGAGGATGGCATATTATATTATATATAGAAGTGTACCTTTTAAGAAAAATTAATGGATTTTAACCCAGATGACTCCCTCGAAATCAGCCACGCCACTGATTTCTTGGGATTTTGTGTAAGAGATACACCCAGGTGAGTAAAAGCCATTAGTGGGAAGGTAGAGGGAATTAATTCCTAGGATACGATTTGGGGAGGGGATCACTTCATAAGGGAGTGTTGCACAATAGGGAAAGGGGCCCGATGTTAGGATTATTAATCCTCCCTTGTCCAAATTTGGTCATATGTCTAAATCGGGAGTCATGTCTAAATCGGGAGTCCATCCAGTCTATTTATAGTCATTAACACCATTAAGTCCACTTGACCTAATTGGGGCACATGTTTCAGTTACTAAAGTGTGGGGAACACTAATTAAGGCTCACTGCCACTGATTACACTTGATTGCATCAGTTTAGGAGCCTCTTAGACCAATCCCTACAATTTAGGAAGCCACTGGGAGTGCCGAAACCAACCAAGGTTAGTTCACTTTAGTTAATGACTAGTCAAGCTAAGTTAGGAGTTAGTTACATTCAGTTCTAATCCTCTACATTCAGTTAGCGCTAGGTTTACTTGACTAAAACATGTGGGGTGAATTTCTCACCTACCACTGTCAATTAACCTTAGTCAACACTGAATGTAACACTTGAGTTATGTTTTTAGAGCTCCGATGAACTCTGGTTATGGTTTAGACAAGGTCAGTTAACTATTGAGTCCTCCGATAGTGATTTAGACAAGGTCTTGGTTACCTACAATCAAGTAGATTCTAATCAATTCGAACTTCCTCATGTGGATTCGAATTGCTTGTGGCTATTAAAGCCATTGTACTTCATTGTAATTATCCATCTAATTACTCTTTGATTAATGAAAAGCATTCACAGCTGTAAGCCATTTTTGCACTATTTCATTCTTCAATAACTGAGTAAATTGTGTGATCTATCATGTAAGTTGTGTGTTTGTCCACAGATCTATGTACTCAATTTAATACCTGAAAGGCTCTGGCCCAATGCAGTATAAGCGGTGCTCTTTGTAGAGGATGCTGATGGTAAAATTCTAAGAGGAAGAGCCTAGGTACACGCCATAATGATTTTTTGTATTTAGATCTCGAATTCCTTTGTATGAGCATCTTAAATGTATGTTGTGTGATGGTCTGCGAGCTTGATTTCATGGATCGCCCACTAGATCTTGATTTCTCCTTCATGTGTGATCTAGAATGTTTGATGTGTTTGTTTTTATGGACTGTGAGCGAGATCTGGAATTACCTTCCAATGTGATCTAAAACATATCCCTGGTATACCCCTTTTTTATGGGCTGCAAGTATATCGGATTTTCCTGCTATTGGATTTTATTAAGAACTGTGTGCATGTGTATAAAATGTATCAACTCGTTGACTACAATTAGATTTTATTAAAGACCTATATGCATGTGTATAAACTATATCAACTCGTTGACTGCGATGGGATTTTTTTAGATCTATTGTAAGCATGTGCATAAAGGGTATCCTATGCAAAACAATTCATTGACGATGGGGGCTTTGCAAACGTTTTCCCAATTCAGGGATCCGGGAGGTAGTTGGAAGAAAATACCTCTGCATTTTCTATGTTTGAATGAATCTGTTCTATATCTTCCCAACATTTCACTACGACGTTCAAAATCTGCACTTCAACCTTCCTGCATTTAAATCTAAGCAAATATGAAAGTGCGATAAGTCCCAATAGCTGCATTATTGATTATCTCTACCTTAAATCAGATCTGTAAGTATTTCTACTGTTTATTTAGAATATTCTGCAGATACTACTTGCTATGTATGCACCTTTTGATCATATGCACCTTATCTAAAGTATAGATCTGGAAATGCCATGATTTCATCTGATGACTGCTAGTTGTTATGGGTTGAGATCCTTATACAGATATAGTAATGTGGTTGATTGATTTATTGTGAATAAAATCCGTGATGCAATTCGCTCACCAATGGTTGATTGGAATTGCAATCTAACTATTTTTGACCCAAATGGTATTTGTGTATGGATCTGGATAAACATCATATCTAAATAGTTGAAAGTTGTATTGGTGTTTCATTTTTGTTTGATTGCATGGTGATCTGGGTAAGCAATAGATCTAGAGAGTTCCCACATTGTATGGGTTCTGTTTGTTTGATTTCCTGGTGATTTGAATAAACATCTGATCCAAGGAGCTGAAAATGGGTGGGTGTGTTCCCTTTTTATTGGTTGCATCTGCGTAAACCTCAGCCCTCAAGTGCAGCAAATTGGATTGCATTTCTTTTGTTTCTAAGTGTTTTTTGATCTTGTTAAGTATCAGATCCAAGAGCTCCATTATGTGTTGTGCGTTGTCGTTTTAAGTTTTATCTAGATTCCATGTCAAAGCACACAAAGGAACTACTTGCAGCGATTTCATCCCATGCTAAATCCTTGGCTAAACATTTTAGGTATTAAGTATTGATACCTTCTCCTATTAACCTCTTAACCAAAGTTCACTCAAAATGAGAGTTGAATAAGCTAGTTTTTACCTTTGGAAAACTTTAATTTTCATTTAAGTGTCCAATACCTTATATTCGTTCTAGATTAAAGTAGAGCATCGAATCTAGTGCTAAAGGACTATAGTGTGTGTAAATATTCACATAAAGATACATTGGACATTAGGATCTTCATTCTTACAAAGAAAGTGGATGCCCATAAGTATTATGAGTAAATGAATTCTCTGTTGAATGAATTTTATTATGACTTAGGATGTTGTAAAGTCTTGTGGGAGTTATTAGCAAATTGATAATAATAATACTTATCTATTATGGTTAGTAAGATTTCATAATAATCGTTAATTATTATGGTTAGTAAAATTACCTTAGTCCCATTAAAATTATAATAAAGGAATGTGGGCACTCTCTCAAGTCAAATGTAAGAACATATATAATGCCAAATTTGAAAGAATATATATATATTCTAGTTAAGGAAAGGTCCTTAATTCAATATATGATTAACCTTATTAGAAAGCTTGGGGGAATTTTCTCTTGAATGTAAACCAATACATGTGGTGGTTGTGATGAGTAAAGAAAAGAAAAAATGTTATAAAATTGATGGTTACGTGGTTTACTAATTCTAGGGTAGGTATTTGTGTCCATCCATTGATACATTGAGGGGTACATAAGGAGGAACAGAAAGAAAGTACGACAACATGGATGTTGTAGATTGTAACATTTTTATTATAATAAAGGTCACATGATGCGACAATTTTTGTGGACATAACCCATTGATCGGGTGAACCATGTACATTGGTCTCGTGCTAATGGAATCTTGATTTGTTTGTTATGTTATGTCCACTTGATGTTCTTCTTATATGTTTCAATTTCCTTATAATGATGATGTAAATAGTGGTATGGTTTCTTATGAGCATTCTAAATACAAAGGAAGACTATTTTAGTGTTTATGATATGTAGACATTCTTGTTGGAGACATTTACCATCATACACACTCTTTTGGTCAAATTGGCCTAGTTAAACCACTATCCTAAGTTTAATTGACATCAGTGGAGCATTAATTTCCATCATCCAGTCACACCCACGCCTACCTATAGTCAAGGAGGCTAACTTAGCCTTCTCCTACAGTCAAGGAGGCTAACTCGAGCACTCTGGGGGTGATCTGAGTGATATTAATGCACCTAATTGCTAACTGGTGGTTACAATCAGTTCAACTAGTCAGTTAGGGCACCTCCTCTCATTAAATATATTATTTAATGATTATTTATTATTATTTAATGATCTGGAGTCAACAAGGTGCATCCACCTACTTCTGATGGTCAGTTCAGCTTCAGTTAACTTCATCGGGGTTCATTGAAGTCATGGAGCACTAGCACTTGATGGTTGGCTTGCTATGACATGTGTTTGATCTCCTTCAGTTGAGATTTAGTCATGTATTGCACTCCGACTTCAGTTAGGGTTTGGTGAGTCAATTAGGGTTTTGGTCAAGTGGTTAACTGAGTGAGATTGAATGGTTGAGAGTCAATTAAGCTAGACTCACTCACTGAATTCGAATTGTCTCCTTAGGTATTCGAATTCTTCATGGAGTTAAGCAATTGCTTGACATTGTTATTGTAACTATTCATTGTTTATTGAATATACAAAGAGGAAACCATTCTCGTTCCAATTATTTCCAATTCATGAGTATTTGTTAATTATTCTTTGATGATTTTGATTCCTAGTTCCTATATCATGTGCAAGAATTAATATGGTATCAGAGCATACAGAGGGACGAAGATCTATCTCTCAAAAACAAGATTTTTGACAGATTTCTCCATGAAATTTGAGCAATAGCTCAAAAATCCAGCACTGCACCAAAAGCCAAGGCTTACCACTCAATATCCCAAGTAAAGAACTTGTTGATCAAGCTTGCTTGATTGACTATGCTGGGTGTGATGAAAGCCTAGAATGTGTAGGTTGTCTGACCTTACGGTGCCCTTTTTTGTTTTGATTTACAGGTCTTAATAGGTACAACTTCGAATGGACTCATCAATCCCTCTTCTCACCCCATTCACAAGCTATTCGGAATGGAAGTTGAAGATGATTGCATCTCTGAAGAGACGAGGTCTCTATGAGGTGTCTATTGGACTTGGAAAAGAGTCTTATGAGAATGAGAATGACTGGCTAAATGATGGTGATAGATATTTTGGAGAAATAGGTCTGGCCCTTTCTCCTAGCTTGTACTACCTTATTGGTTCCGCTGAATACCCAAAGGAAGTCTGGACAATATTGGACAGAACCTTTGGCAAGCACAATGAGGATCATAATAGTAATTTGGAGATCACATCCAGCACCACAAGAGTTCTTAACTCAAAATTCTTGGCCTCTACTCTCTCTGATGAAGTTGTTCAAGATGAAGATGAAGCAGAATCTTCTACACATTCAATTCAAATTGAAGAAAGTCTCCATGCAGTGACTCCTTCTCCTGATGCTCCAGAAGTTCATGAGATCTCTGATATCTAATATTCTCATATTGCTGAAACAGAAGAAGACATTTGAATCTCTGATATTGAATAAAAATATTGCTGCACTCCCATGCAAACATTCACCGATGATTTTCCTTTGAATTCTGTGCAAAACTTACCAGTAATTGCTTCCGAAAGTGAAGAGAAATTTGATTTTTCTCCCTCTAATGTTGCTGCTGGTGTGAAAATATGTAAAACTTGGATATTTTGGAAGAAATATCATATTATAAGAGTGACACATTCGCTCCCCATGATCTAGATCTTTCAGCAAATTCCTGCAGGATTGCATGCACCAAAATTCAGAATTTTGAAGAAGAAGAAAACTGTGCATCTACCGTCTCGGTTGACCATAATTTTGGATCTGATATGAACCTTATTGGATCTGATATGATCTTATTTGGATCTGATATGATATTTCTTGGTTCAAAATTTCAGGTTCATAAACCTTCAGTACTGCTTGTAGCTGTTCTCATCAACGGTGTGAAGAAACAAGTACCGCAAGTCTCCTACAAAACTGCTGCTGGGGATTTGATTTCATTTCACAGTTTTGGATCTGTTGTGAACTTATTTAGATCTGATTTAAATTCTGATATGATATTATTTTGTTCTTATTTTAAAATTCAAGATCTTTCAGTCATGCTTGTAGCTGCTCTCACTAATTCCGGTGTGAAAAATCAAGTACCGCAGTTCTTCTTCAATTTTGCTGATGGGGATTTGGTGTTAGTTTCCGCTTATGAGGTTGTTGATATTTTATTTTGTGAATCATTAGATATTTCAGAATCTATATCAGATTATGGAGCTCAAGCATTCTCTCTCCAGAGTCCCAGGGATTCTCTACCTTTGGTCACAAGCTCATCTCCTCACAGAACTAGTAAAGAGGAAGACATTATGCATCCGCTTGGACACTTGCTCCTAATATTTGGGGCTGATTTTACCACTCATGGTTTGTTGTTCAAGGCTGGAACATATCATTTTATTGAGTGTTCCACACATGGTTCGAATCCTCAAGAACCTTTGCTCTCTCTTCAGATGATTTCAGCTACTCTACATGGGTCCAGTTTTCACTGTGCAGCTGTTTATATTTCTGATTCAGTTGAGTGCATTTGTTTTCTTCCAAAGTGGAATATTCCTCCAGAAATATTCATTTAGTTTGGATTCAGTGGTTCACATGCACAGTCTCAGGATGCTGCTGCATAGAAAAACCAATTCTTGATTTCCTGCTTAGTTTGAGGGGGGGTATTTTTCCCATGAGTTTTTCCCCGTTTCCTTGGTTATATTAAGCAGTTACTTTATTGTACAGGGTGACCTATGGCCTTTTTTTCCAGGGCCCTATCATTTTATGCATCTATGTTTTCTAACTCTTCCTGAGTATAGCTTAAGGGGGGGTGTTGGAGACATTTACCATCATACACACTCTTTTGGTCAAATTGGCCTAGTTAAACCACTATCCTAAGTTTAATTGATATCAGTGGAGCATTAATTGCCATCATCTAGTCACACCCACGCCTACCTATAGTTAAGGAGGCTAACTGGAGCACTCCAGGGGTGATCTGAGTGATATTAATGCACCTAATTGCTAACTGGTGGTTACAATCAGTTCAACTAGTCAGTTAGGGCACTTCCTCTCATTAAATATATTATTTAATGATTATTTAATGATTATTTATTATTATTTAATGATCTGGAGTCAAAAAGGCGCATCCACCTACTTTTGATGGTCAGTGCAGCTTCAGTTAACCTCATCGGGGTTCATTGAAGTCATGGAGCACTAGCACTTGATGGTTGGCTTGCTATGACATGTGTTTGATCTCCTTCAGTTGAGATTCAGTCATTTATTGCACTCCAACTTCAGTTAGGGTTTGGTGAGTCAATTAGGGTTTTGGTCAAGTGGTTAACTGAGTGAGATTGAATGGTTGAGAGTCAGTTAAGCTAGACTCACTCACTGAATTCGAATCGTCTCCTTAGGTATTCGAATTCTTCATGGAGTTAAGCAATTGCTTGACATTGTTATTGTAACTATTCATTGTTTATTGAATATACAAAGAGGAAACCATTCTCGTTCTGATTATTTCCAATTCATGAGTATTTGTTAATTATTCTTTGATGATTTTGATTCCTAGTTCCTAGATCATGTGCAAGAATTAATAATTCTAATAATGTGAATATTGTTTATTTCGATGATTTTAATATATGCTAGACAACTTATGTATGTGGAGTAAAAGCTAGAATTATTTCTAATGTTCCTTCCTAACACGTTAAGTATTATATCAATATTAGTCTTAGGAAGGATTGCAATGAATGACTCTTATGCCGTTGATTCGTGATCTTTAGATGATTGACTTACCTTATGTTGTAGTGGGTATATCACCATTCACAAATTTTCCAATATGGTTGTCCAAAAGCGGAAAGAATTTTATTTTATTTGTTTTGCTGATATGGGTATGTCACATCATTCCCTCAGTGTTAGTGCCCGCTTGAACCTATGGGAATCATGTAGGTTAGCGGGTTGGTCCTCAATTCCTAAGAATAAGAGGACATTATATTTGACCATGGTCATGGAGGAAAACAAGTGATTTAAACTTACAAGAAGCTTCTCAAGCTTAAGGTCCATGAACAAGAATTTTAACAAACAAATAGATGCTACCTATGAGATATTTGGCCTAAGGGTTGGATATTAGCACCATTAGGATATTTAGAGTGTTGTACATGTAAAGGGAGACCTTAACATTGTTAAGGAAGGAACACAAGTTACTTAGGCCCTATTTTAATATCCTTGAGGTCAATATTTATGAATTAGTGCTTGAACAACCACACAAGACCTCCATATGGGATATTTGTCCTCCAATTAGAAATATGAGCATGGTTGGTATGGGTTTCACAATGAGAATGGTTATAGAGGCTTGAAAGATGTTTTAGAGAGGAAATAAAGGAACTTAATCCCTATTAGAAGCGTATTAGGCTCAAAGGCCATAAACAAGGATTTGAACCACCATATAGATCATTTCTATGGGATCTTTGGCCTTTGAGTTAGATATAAGTGTCATTATGAGGTTTTTCACATCAAGTATGGCATTCAAGACCTTGACCATGGTGAAGGAAATAACATAAGTTGTTTAACCCTTATTTAGATCTTCTCAAGATCAAGGTGTGTGAAGTAGTTATTGAACAATCATGTGCCTTTATGAGGGATCCTTGGCCTCCAATTGGAAATATGATAAGCATAAGTATGTTTTGTAGACCATAAATTCCTTGCAATGCCTTCAATATGGTTAGGTAAAAAAAATAATGGACTTAGGCCCTAAACAAAAATTCTAGGGCTCAAGTGCCATGTATGAGGCATTAAACCACCACACATGCCCTCTCTATGGGATCTATGACCTTTGAATGTGATATGGGTTCCATTAGGAGGATATGTAGTAACACAACAAATGTTTCTCACTTTGAGGAGGAAAAGCATCATACATGCATGTATAGGGGTCATTTGGACTCTTAATGGATTATGGACACCGTTAGGTTTTGCATAAGAGGGATGGGTTTGGGGGCATTGACCTTAATGAGGAGCTAGGTTTTTAAGCGCTATACAATGCTTCTAGTATTGCATATTGTCTTTTGTAACAAGTTGAGTAGTGGGATTTTATGTTCTCCAATGGAGCATAGTAAAAATCATATGTGTTCATTATAGGAAGGTGCATGAGTTATGCTTTTTAGAATGAGCCAATGCTCCTAGAATTTAAAATTCTTTACTAAGATTGAAAATTGTCAATTACATGTTTGTTAATTATGTTGTTTTGGATTCTAAAAAAACAAACTATCTTCATTTTTCTTAAATCTCTTTTAATTTAAATAAACTACACACTAATGAAATCATAAACATATATAGATCTCACTATGCACAATCCAAATATATAATTATTCTTTTAAATAAATTATTCTCTTTAATCTATTCTTGTCTTTACATATCATCATTTTAAAACAAAAAAGTTCATACCTAATATTATAATTGTTTATATGATTATGCATATTCTTTATATATAATATTTTAAAACAAAAAAGTTCATACCTAATATTAGAATTGTTTATATGATTATGCATATTCTTTATATATAATAGATACTAGACTCACACATATTGATAACCATTAGCGCCACTTAAATGGTATATACATACATCTAAATCATTCCAGTATCATTTGAACTTATAACACTTTATATATTCATATATCCAATTCATTCCACCATTATTTCTCAAGATATTTTAAGCTTCTCCTTTAAACAAATATCTTTAAAACATAAATATAAGCATGACAAAGGAATAGATAAATTGTCCAATAATTTTAACGTATAGTGTAGATTGATAAAGTCATCATTCAATAAAGATTTTGAATGTAGATTGATAGCTTCATTATTAATTAAAAATGTAATGTGAGTCTCGTGCTTATCTCAAACTAATTCGGTGATGCGTTCTCCACTTTGTTAACGTCAATAATGAGCATGATTCCAATTACCCCCTACCTGAGCACTACTGAAAGGATTTTAATGGAATAATTCTTTCACTTGAGGCCAGTACAATGACGTGCAAGACATAAATTCTACTTCTCTCAATTCTATTCTCCTCTCCATTCACATTACAAGAGAACTGTACTTGCACTATGTGAAGGAATCAAATCTTTTGAATAATGCTGCAGTGATCTTCAACCAGAGGCCCTCAAAATCTTTTAGACATGGATTTGGATCTTCAACCAGAGGACCAAACCGTACTGGAAATAGAAATCGTTAATATTGAAGGAGCGTCCAAAAAATTGTGCAAAATCGATGGGCAGTGCATAGAGCCGTTGGGATTCTTTTGGGGTATTCTGTTAATGTTCATGGCGTTTCTGATAAGTCTCGTGGGAATGGTGGCTTGGATATTTGGGTTGGTTTGCCAACCCTATTTCTTACCTCACCCTATAATTTTATGTGATGGTTTTGGTGTTTTATAATTTAGTCTATAGTCAATCTTATCTTAATTTAATGTCGTTATGGCTTTTGTTGTTTTATAATTTAGTTTATGGCCAGTCTTAACGTTGGAATGTTGGATTGAAGAACAATTTGTCCATAAAAGCTAACCAACCAACCATTTTCTGGATAGTTTTCACCTTCAACCCTTAGCTTACAAAAATTGAACAGATAACCTGTAGCTATTTAACCTTCACAATAACCAAATACTACCACTCCAGACTGGTCTCTAGTTATATACTAGCTTAAATGTTTCAAGATCTGTAACGGTTGCTTACGTCTTGTGGCGTTTTCTCTGTACTTGCAATTTAGGTTTTCTGCGTGTAGATTTGGTTTGTTAACGGTCATATATTTCTTGATGGGATGCTTTGTGTTGTGGCAGTATGCTACTAACGTTGATATGCCGACGCTGTATGCGTGACTCTATTTTGGTAGAGGTTGCCATGGAGCTTGTCAAAGCTCCTCTTTACACAATGAAATGCTTCAACGGTTCCGAGAGCTGGCCTGGCACTCAGCACAATGGGCTTTCTGGGGATTTGCCCCTATATTCTTATTATGCTTTATAAGGGGATCGTATTGAACAGATTATATATGTAAATGGCGTTACCTAAAATTTTATTTTGCTTCTTTTTGTTATTTTTTCTTAGATCTTTTGAGCCGCTGAGAATAACGTGTTCACTCAGGATTCATGTACAGGAACTCTCGAAAATTATTAGGAAAAAAGCTTCTTGAGTTATTTCTCAGTGCTTACGCCACTGTTTGAGAAGCAAGAAGCAGATGATACTGATCAATTTCGGTAAAGATTATGTTATTACAGTACATCAAGAACTGATTTCCTCTATTAATCAAAAACAAAATTCAAAATTCTGTGATTGAGTACGTTGTGAGAAAAAGGGAAAGAAAAGAAACTCCTGTGGAATTCTTTTTCAACTGAAAGAAACATGGTTGAATAAAAAACTTACTTTATGAAAGTCAATTTTTTTTCAAGAATGAATTTTTAGTTTTTCTCATGTGATGTAAGAAGTATGGAAAATGGGGAAGTTTAACAGTTTTTGCAATCAGTTTTTGTGATCAGTTTTTTTTGGGTTACTGTATCAGGAATGATAATGATGCTTTTTTGTTTTTGTTTTGTTTTGTGAGAATTGATATATTTGGATGATTATATTTTAGTGCAGTGGAGTAATGTGATCAGTTTTTTTTGGGGTTACCGTATCAGTAATGATAATGATGTTTTTTTTGTTTTTGTGAGAATTGATATATTTGGATGATTATATTTTAGTGCACTGGAGTAATTTATCTTAGTGTTTCGAATAATAAGCAAAAAGTTTAGAATGAGTGAGTGTTGCGAATAACAAGTAAAATGTTATTTTAATGTGTTATATTGAAAACATAAATAAAAAATAATAATGATTATATTTTGAAATAGGTGACATAAAATTATATTTTTATTTTTATTGAAGATGTACATTAAGAAAGTACTTATTGTATTTATTTTTATTGTTTTTTTTCTTCAAAATCAAATTTTAATGTGACTAGCATTTTTTGTAAGCTAGTACTTATGGGGATTTGAACTAGTAACCTTCCATTATATTGTGACTAGTATTAAGAATATAGCCATAAAAAGTTATGTTTCATTAATTTCCTATTATATTGTGACGGTATTAAGAATATAGCCATAAAACATTATATTTCATTAATTTATTTATTTATCTTAAATAATAAAAACTTAACCATAACATATAACAAATTAAATATTTTTAATTTTTTAAATAAATAAAAAAATCTAATTAATTTTTCCCAATAATTATTAAAACCACTTAGATTTATATCTACCACCTATATTACAAGTATATTGTGACTCCTCATCTATAAAATGGTGTATGGTGACTCATCATAGTGAATAATAAAAACTTAACCATAACATATAACAAATTAAATATTTTTAATTTTTTAAATAAATAAAAAAATCTAATTAATTTTTCCCAATAATTATTAAAACCACTTAGATTTATATCTACCACCTATATTACAAGTATATTGTGACTCCTCATCTATAAAATGGTGTATGGTGACTCCTCATAGTAATATTTTAGAGAGGTGCATGGCACTCTTCCTTTGTAAAGTGGTGTATGGTGACTTCTAATTTGTAAAGTGGTGTATGGTGAAACCTCATTTGTAAAGTGGTGTATAGTGACACCTCATTTATGAAGTGGGTGGATGCAATAAATAAGAAATACAATTAAATTAAATAGATTTCATGGATTGTATCATATGTGACGGTGTGATAAATATACATATGCCTTAAATAAATACTCTTGGTCTCAAGGTCCATGAAATGGGTCTCAAATCACCAAAGAGGTCCTCTTTACGAGATCTTTTGTTGCACGCTTGGATAGAAGGGGCCTTGGGTGCTTCTTCCACCCACAAGGGGACTCCA
The DNA here is from genome assembly GCA_001517045.1 of Pseudotsuga menziesii. NCBI lineage: Eukaryota > Viridiplantae > Streptophyta > Pinopsida > Pinales > Pinaceae > Pseudotsuga > Pseudotsuga menziesii. Next base: position 54,959 of record LPNX010370271.1, on the reverse strand, counting down.
AGTATGGATGACCAAGGATGGAGCATGAATGATGTATCAAGCCCCAAACTGATGAGGTGACCTACATGTGATGCAACAGATGAACCAACACTAATAGGCACACTCAATGGAAGTTCGAGATTAGGCACAACTATCAAGGACCATTGTCAGAGAACCCATCGATAGGAAGCTTTCCCAAGCTAGCCGATTATTTGGACAAGAAGCTTGAAATAATTCCCGACATAACGCATGCTAGGAAAAACAGACACCCATAAAGAAACATGTGACAGGTTTGAATCCCATTGAGAAGAGTCGACTGCAAGGAGGGAGATAAACCCAAATCCTTGGGTGTGCTTAAAGAGTTGGAAGATGGATCGACCAAGAATTATGAGGAGACACGTGCCCAAAGAATGCATCCCCCTTCCCTCCTTCTAATATGCATATATCACAGGGTTTCACCGAGTGAAACTATGTCATAGCGTCTTCATTCGTGGGATATTAATGAATACCCCTAATTTCATTAGATATTGATAAATGCCTACCAAAATTCTTTTGTTGACTCCCCCTCCTAATACATATTTCTAATTAAAAATACCTTATTTTTAAAATATATCCCATATTTTCACTAGATACCCAAGTTCATACCCCCAATACTTATAAACCCCCCACACCCCACTCCCCCCACCCCCAATACCTACAATATATTGGCCTTATTTTTCACAATTAAAAAAAAAATTTATGAATGAATGTGATAAGATATTTGTCAACAAGGTGAAGCCGTGGTGTAATATATATGGTAGCATGGAGTTGGGAGAATGTGCAACAACCGAACAAGCAAGCCAAGCAAACCAAGAACAAGGTAAGCGAGAGGACAATTAAAAAAACCACAACAAAGGGCTGCAGCATGGCTCAGGAACTCGATTGAAGCAAGGTAGAGTGTTCGGTGCTTAAGGTGAAGTATGAAAATGTGTTGTAGGAGGCGGATCTATGGTTATAACAATGAGGAAAAAGTGCCAAGACAATTGGGAGAATTTTGTACAGGATTATTTGTTGGGATGGTATATTCTTGGAGAGGTTTCCAAATTGTGGCACCCTCCTCTATTGTAAATTCTTCACTTTTATACAATAAAAGTTTGGGCACACCCCATTATGGTGAAATCATTGTATACTGTTGCGTCTATCTCTTATAAATGCATTTTTTTCTTAGGGATTTCACATATCTATTGTTTTATCATCTGATTGTTAATAAGTAACAAAACACACACATATAAGATAATGTAGAGAGGCATAGTCAAGAATTTTTCCTCTAGGTTGTCCATGCCCTTAGTAGTGAATCCTAAGTTGTGCCACATGACCTTGAAGAGGGAACGAGGCTTCAGACTCAGTAAAACTTCTAGGCCTGCGATAGTTGGTATCAAAGAAGAATTGGGTATATTACTGGGAGTAGCATCAACAGTGTATCGACACATGCCTGGGATGAGAAAGCAAACTACTCGATGGGGTGAAGAGATCACAATGGATCGAGAAGAAGACAAGTCATAGAATATGAGACTAGAAGTTGTGAGGGAATGATTGGAACAATGGAAAAATGAGATGCATCAACTAATCTAAGTGTGTGAATGCAAAGTAGAACATAACCACTTGTGGAGAGAGACTTGAACTCAAAACTTGTTGAAAGCTTAGAAATTTCCCAAGATGGATTTGCTTAGAGAAGAAAGTGACACCAAGGGAGACATAGCATTGCAATCATAACTAACAGTAGAGAAAGGAACTTGGGAAGATCCATTGTATAACAAGATGAAGGTCATAGCCATGGGATGGGCACACCAAGTTGAGAAGATCCATGAAAAGTTCCCAGTGACTATGCAACACAGCTAGAATAGGCTAGTGTGCAGGCTAGAGCTTGGGCTCAATAATGGCCAACCCACCAAGTAAATACTTGGATGTGATAAATGGAAGCTCTCAAAAGAGAACTCATAGCGTGGACATAGTGACGGTAGGGAAATTTTATGAAGGAACAATCGCTTACATTAAAGAGTCTTGTGATAGATCTAGGTGGAGTATCTGTTGTATTTGATGGAGGTGGCCTTTACAGCCACCTACCATCTGCTTGTCATTGTTAAATTCCAAGGATGGAACATTTCCTAGAAGCAGGAAGTGGATCCTTGGGAACTACTGAAGGTTCTTGACCCAGTGTGTTTCCTAAAGGAGACATCTTGTTTACCGAAAGGGTGAAACTTGTGATGGCAGTCGATCTTGCTATCCATCCTCTTCTCTATGGAGTCTATTTTATACAGGAAGTGACCATTGGGAAAGACAATGGGTAGACATGAGAAAGTATTGAGTCTCAAGTGGTGGCTTGAAAGGCTTAAGGAAGAGCTTTGATCCTTTCCTTGGGAAAACAATAGTAATAATTGCAAACATATCTCTCAAGAGATGTGAAACTCTTTGGATTTCTCATCATATTAACCAAAATTTTGACAAGTTATTGAGGCTAGCAGGTCATAAGGACTAACTTCCACTTCTCCCTGTTGAAGCTAATGGAGGTGATGGGTTGAAATGGTGGTTTCATGGTTGAAGGAAGGAAAGAGACCCTTACTATTGAGTATGGTGTGATTATTTTGTTGGAAGTTAAGGGATTTGGGTGTAAGGAAGACTTACTCCAACAAGCTTGCAAAGACAAACAACAAAGTCACACAATAGCATGTGATTTGCTTTGCATTTGTAGTGCATGAAGGGAGGCAAGATAAATGGATGATTTTCTCTTGAAGAAGAACATTTAAGTGTTGGGACTTAGGAGTGTAGAAGGTGCTCAACTCAACTGAACCCTTAACTACGAGATGTGGTAGTGGGTTAAAAGGGTAAGTTCATAGATCTTCACACAAGTTGTGTGCAATCCTACTTCATGAATTTTAGCAAGTTGAGTGTGACATATTGTTGAGCTTGGATACTTTTGGAGCCTAAAAATAGGTGGTTGAGGCTTCACCCATGGTTGACATAGAAGAAAATTGAGGGGAAGAAATGAACATCAAAGGAGATGATAGTCCCTTTGTGATGGATTGAGGAAAGAAATATGACCTTACCTTCTTGTCTAAAAATATGTGTGCAAATAGGCTGAAATTTGAAGTGAATAGATCGATTACACGAGGAAGTAATCTACTAGAAAGTTGGCATAGGTTGAAACAAGTACTAGAGTTGGTGTATGGAGACATGGTAGTAAGGTCAAGTATCAGGGAAGAAGTAAGGTTGGAAAACGCAACATATGGGTGATTGGTAGAAACTTATTTACAAGAACTTGGGTGTCAAGTATTGGTACCTTGATAAGTTTGAGGCATAATTCATGACCTTGCCTTAGTTTGATATGATCAATAAAGGTGACCGAAAAGCATAAGGAAGTGGTTATTTTGACATGCTAGAGTGCATTCTCATGATCTCAGATGTGAGGG
>LPNX010370271.1:21003-49639 GCA_001517045.1 Pseudotsuga menziesii | reverse complement strand
TTCATTAAATGCAAAAATTCACACATTAAATGACATCAAAATATTTTTAAAAAAATATCACTATGAAGCCAACATAATATTCTACAATTTGTTTTTTTACTACAAGTCAAAATTCACTTGGCATATATGAGTTTTGAGGGCTTCTATCTAGCACATGAGTAAAAAATCAGGTTTTCATCGCCAAATTTGGCCAAAAAGTGTTACCCATCTTCATGGAATCACCCAGTCTGGTTCCACTAGAAAATATCCTTCTGTTTCCACCTGTGCATCATTCGAGTTCACAACATGAGTAGCATCATGAACATATTTATTTAATACGGAAATGTGAAAAACATTATGTACTCTTAAATTTGGTGGTAATGCTAATTGATAAGCTACTTGCCCAATGGAAAGAATTTCAAATGGACAACAATAACGAGGTGCTAGTTTTGCACAACTCCCCAATCTCAGAGAGCTCTTTTTGGGCCTTACCTTGATGAACACATGTTCACCTACCTGAAATTCCTTTGGAGTTCTTTTTAAGTCTTCTTGACTTTTCTGCCGATCTTGTGCAACTTTCAGATTATCTTGCACCTGTTTTACAATTTCTTCCATTTCTTTTAACAATTCAGGACCTAATACCAATCTATCCATTGGATTACTCCAAGAGATAGGTGTATTACATTTCCGTCCATATAAAATTTCAAAAGGGCTAAATCTAGTTGATGTCTGATAATTATTATTATAAGCAAATTCTACGAGATGCAAATAATCCCCCCATTTACCTGGCTAGTCTTTCACATACATTCTTAATAGATCTTCCAGTACTTGGTTTACTCTTTTAGTTTGTCCATCTGTTTGAGGATGGAATGAAGTACTAAAATTTAATGTAGTGTTTAACCCTTTAAACAAATACTTCCAAAAGTTTCCTGTAAATTTAGGATCTCTATCTGAGATTATGACTTTTGGTACTCCATGTAATCAAAAAATTTGTTTTAAAAAAATATCAGCTATGTTTGCAGCTTTATAAGTAGTTTTAACAGGTATAAAGTGAGCTTCTTTGCTTAACTTATCAACTACTACCATGATAGAATCATTTTGATTTTGATTTCTAGGCAGCCTAGTAATAAAATCTAAACTAATTATCTCCCATTTCGAGCTAGGAATGGGTAATGGCTGAAGCAATCCAGCTGGGTGTTGATGTTCGGTTTTTACCTGTTGACATTCAAAACACCTAGAAATATATTCTACTACTTCAGTCTTCATATTCAGCCAAAACATACTCTTTTCTTAACATAGTTATAGTCTTTTGATAACCTAGATGACCTGAGTATGGAGCTTTATGAATTTCATCCAGAATTAATAGCTTAACTTTAGGTATGTTAGGTACATACATTATATCTTTGTACAGTAAAAATTCTTTAGCATTTAAACTATAACCTTTACTTAAGTTTTCAGTTGGATTTTCTTTAGTTTTAGCTTGCAAACTCTGGTAAATTTCATCTTGTTCTATTCCTTCTTTAAGCTGTTCATCTAAATCTGTAGCATAAGTGTTGATAGCTGCTACAAAATTCAACCTTGCGTTCCTAATTAATGCATCAACAACTTTATTTTCTTTACCTTTTATGTGCTGAACTTCAAAATCATATTCACTTAAGAAAGCTAACCACCTAGCTTGTCTAGAATTTAAATTAGGTTGATCTAACAGATACTTCAATCTTTTATTATCAGTCATTAAAACAAATTTTCTACCAATTAGGTGATGTCGCCACATATTTAAAGCATGTATAACATCTGCTAATTCTAGATCGTAAGTTGCATAATTCTTTTCATGAAATTTTAACTTTCTAGACTCATAGGAAATAACATGCCCTTCTTGAGTCAGAACACTACCTAAGCCATCATTACAGGCGTCAATGCACACTATAAATTCTTTATTAGGATCAACTATTCTTAAAATAGGTGTGTTGGTTAATAAATTTTTTAACTTTTTAAATCTTTCTTCACATTTCTGATTCCTATCGAACTTCTTTGCCTTCTTCTGCAAGGAAGTTATCAGATTTGCAATCCTCGAAAAACCTTCAATGAACCTCCAGTAGTAACCTGTAATGCCCATGAAAGATCGAACATCTATCACATCCTTAGGAACCGGCCAATCTTCGATTGCCCTTATCTTTTCAAGATCTACTGAAATCTCTTCCTTGGTCACCACATGACCTAAGTACTAAATCTTATCCTTGAAGAAATCACATTTACTAAACTTTGCGAAGAGTTGATGATCTCGCAACTCTTGCAAAACAATTTTTAGATGTTCTTTATGTTCTTCTTCGGTTTTTGAATAGATTAGAATGTCGTCGATAAACATGACCACAAACTTATCTAAATATTTATGCATAATGTTGTTCATTAAACACATGAAAACAGCTGGGGCATTAGTAAGTCCGAATGGCATTACGACAAATTCGTAATGACCATATCTAGTTCTGAAAGTTGTCTTAAAGATGTCTTCATCTTTAATCCTTACTTGATGATATCCATACCTTAAATCTATTTTCAAAAACACTGTGGCTCCACATAGTTGATCAAACAGATCATCTATGTGGGGCAATGGATATTGATTTTTTATGGTCATCTTATTTAACTGACGGTAATCTATGCAAAGTCGCATAGTTCCGTCATTTTTCTTAACGAAGATGACAGGTGCCCCCCAGGGAGACACACTTGATCGAATATACTTTTTATCAATTAGTTCTTTTAATTGGGATTTTAATTCATTAAGTTCTAGTATTTTCATTCGATAAGGGGCCTTTGAGCTAGGTACTGCACCCGGTACTAGTTAAATGGTAAAATCCAATTCCCTTTTCGAAGGTAATCCCAGAATTTCTTCAGGGAATACATCTACATATTCTTTTAAGACTGGTATGTCTTCCACTTTTAATTTATCTGTCTTAATTAGACTCTCTTCATTAGTTATTGTTACTGTATAAGCTTTACATCCCTTCCTAACAGTTCTCTTAAGCTGTAGGGACAAAATTTGCCTTATGGTGGTTTTTCTAGGGATTCCTTTTACACTCACTGGTTTTTCATCACTATTTAAACATGTGAAGGTTTTATCATAACAATTTAGAATTACTCTATGTTTTTCTAACCAGTCCATACCAATCAGAAAATCATAAGAACCAAGAGGCAAAACATTAAGCTTGACAATAGTTTCAAAATGACCCATAACTACTGCACATTCTTTTACAAAATGAGCTACTTTTCTTTTAGCACCGGTGGCTAACTGAACCAACCAAGAATTCTCAAATTTTTCAATAGATAACTTACATTTTTCTACCATTTTAGGTGCAATATAACTGAGACTAGGTCCTAGATCAATCAAAATAGTTACAGGGTGTAACGTCCCCAACTCAACAAATTTCATTTTTGTAAACAATTTTCGAAACTATTGCAGTAACCAAATTTCAGAGCATGTATTCAAACATTGTACAGTTTAAAATGCATTCTGTGGAAGAGTAATTCAATTGTAATCCAGGATTGATCTATTCAAAGGATCTCAATACCAAAATAATCTACTAGAGTTTGTGAAGTGAGTATGTTCTAATCTCTTCAAACTACTGAATCTTTACCCATAAAGAATCAAACATCCTGTAATGTACCACTTGTACCTTAAATCTTTAAGGAGGTGTTTCCGAATTAGGTGTGGCATGCAAAATCGTGTTTAGTAACCTTTTTACCAATAAGTCTTATAGTGCATTCATAACATCATCATCATGTAAGAGGAAAAAGAAATAAACATGCACAACATACCAAAGAGACAACCATATTCACGTGGTTCACCTCGTTCACGAGGCTACGTCCACCAAACATTTGCTAGTTCCTTTATTACTTTATTTCTCAAAGGTTTACAGTTCTGCAGCACCCAAGTTGCAAATTACTTTCTCAACCTCTCTTTCATAGAGGGTATTTCATAATACATATTGGCCTTACATCAAGGCCTTCCTTTCCGAAAAGACGGACATACCCACACATGCCCCATTATTCCAAAACTGGGCATAAGACTCCCTTTCCATTCTATCATTTACTAATTAAATTAGAATTCTAGGTTATACAATCCCCTCGAGGTGTATTACTGTAAAATAATTCTGCCCTTAAACCCCATTTGTGAAAACATATATATAAGATACCTTTCATAGCAGGTTTTCCTATATCAAACCAGGTATGGTAACACCAAACGGCGCTTAGAACTGCTAAGTTCATATTTCAATGTAATTATTACTGAAGCGGCCTATCTAGCCTCTCGAAACGATGTTTCAAAGGTTGGGCACCAACACAGCTCCTAGTTAAGTTCAGTATTATAAAGGCAAAACGTGGTGTTCTAATAGACAGATCGTAGTCTTTCTTATGTCCAGTATAATGAAAGCAAAAAATAAAGGACAACCTTTATGTTGGCAAGAATCGCATCTCAAGGTAGCAAGACAGATCACCTAAGTCAAAGGACAGTCTTTCTCAAGGAAAAATGCATCTCAATGCCCAGCAAATTGAACATAATGATTTCAACTTTGTTACGAATATGCAACACAGGTAGGCTGGTGTGACCGCTTAGGTCCCATGGAAAGATGTTCAGCGTAAGATGCGGAAGAGGCAAGAGGCTGCCACAAAATGTGAAGGAGCCATGTCATATGCTTACTCTCGTCAAGTGTGCATAAGAACAAGCTTGCAAATAATATGTAGATTTTGATATGGTTTGATTGACATTTCTTTTATTTTCATAAATTGTTTCCAGTAAATCACACAATGGATTTAATCTGAAAGCTTTGTGTTGAAGACACATTTTGTAATGTGACTACAAAGGGGAGCAAGCTCAAGAACCAGCTCTGAACAACGGGTAGCAGGTGAACCATATAAAAGTAATTTGGGTTGGAACTAGCTAGAACAGTACTGGATGGCAGCGCATCCATGGGGGAAGCAATCCTTCCCAACCAAGATGGGATGGATAGTCTGGAGAGTATCTGTTTAAATAGCCTCGAACAGTCTTTGAAGCAACACCCGCCCATCCCCATGATAGGACTCCCTCCTTTGGTCATGTAAGGGAATGTTCAAAAGCTATGGATACTCAAGCTAAGAGGAGGCTTTCTGTGCCCATCCCTCTTTGGAGATTATCGACCCACTAGTCACCCAGTTCACCAATCTAGGTTATGAATTCATGAGTTTATCAATATATGCGATACTTGCTATAGGTGACCTATCACCTCTGAGATAAAAATGAGGCTAATCTAAATAATGAAAGAATTGAACTCATCATTCTACAAGAAGAGTTCAACACGAAAACAGAATATAAACATATTATCTACTAAGGTGCTATCTCTGGATACGTACCAGAATATAAAAAAATAAGTGATCTAACTTACGGCATGCAAAGGCCTTTCTCGGCCTTCACCTTATTGATGACATCTAATCATCTAACTCGCAATTAAGGTCTTTCTTCCCGGTCGGCAAGAATCTTAACTCCTCCATCAACGCTGGCTTCGTTGGCGATTCCATATGATTGGACTTCCACGGCCCCGTCTTACAATCTGTTTTTCCCTTTTCTCCCCAAATGTAATGTTTAAATGAGAATCCCAGGTAGATCCAACTAAAGTCCAAGATGAATGCTTTCCCCTTTGGAGGTATTTGGCTCTCGATGGGAAACGTATAACAACAACAAAACACTTTGGGTTTCCAAGGGAGCACAAGGATCCTTCCTTTTTCCCCTCCCCTCTAGAACTAAGCTGCCGCTTTGTATAAATAATACTTCGTGCCTTCCCACCAGAAATTGCAGCAGCAGAAAATACCAGAATACTGAAATTGTTGAAAGTGAATTGAATACCCATGCCAGAGCAGCGCAATCAATTCGTCTCTCATCTGGCTAAGCAGAGCAATTAATGTTGCTGCTGAAATGCCAGAAATTGCAGAATGCTGAAATGTTTGCTGCTATTGGTGTAATAGATATTAACGTTGTAGCTATTCGCTGGGTTTTCTCGACTCCCAATTCTGGCTAATCACTGGTTCTCTAAAACCATTTTTTTTCGCCGTGAAATCTATTCCCTTAGTAATTATTAACTCGGGAATTACGTAACGCTTCCCTAATTCAGGTCTTTCAACGGTAATTATTAAGTAATGCTTGCTTGATTTAAGTCTATAAACTAGGTAACTGTTCTATGCTAATTACTCAAGGTGATCCAATATTAATTAATATTTGTATTCCCGTTCTATAATTACTACATTTTTTATATATATTTTTATATTAATGTATAATTATCTTAACTATACATATTCCAATATGCATAAAACTTCATTTTACTATATAATGCTTCATTATTATATAGTGTGCATGAAATTTATAACAAGCTCCACTACTCAAGTTTCTTTCGCTAAAAAGCTTCCACTATAGGGAATTCTTTTCTTACATATAAATGTATATATTCTTGTTATTATGCATATATAATCTTTTGTAATTTATATGTCTTCTTAATACCTTTGATTAAAGGTGAGGTGGAAGTAACCTCATTGTGGCGAATGTTTCCATTCCTCATAAAACCTCATTAAGGTCTACTTGTATTTTGTAGTTACCTTTAGGTAATCAAGTGTGTTTTATGCGAAATACTTCTTCATGTTCAAACCCTAGGCTCGTAAGCCCGCAATAAGTAAATTACCAAACTAAGCGTGTGAGAAATCTACTAGTGTCTGGTAAGTGGCTTAAGGTTGAAGGTGAGGATGGTGGCTGGTTCCTACGTCGACACTCGGTGATACCCAGTTACCTTTACTCGACCTCCAATAATTTCCTCATTTATTACCCTTCCCTAGTGGATTAGTTTCCAGTCATTTTAAGTTGTGCAATACATTTTCTTGGTTTGCCTCATCTCCACACTTGGGAATTAATCACCTACTTACTGAGGTTTTACTGGTGGGGCCTTGTCCTTGAGCTCCTCACCAGAAAAACAAGTACAACAACATTAACCATCACAAAATACTTAGGGCATTTAAGAGGGATATTGCATCCTCCCCCCCTTAAGGATAACACCATCCTCAGTGTTCTTGTTTTCCATCCCATCTTTCTTTGTTTTCATGAGGTGTCCTTTCTTGCTTTACCTTTTTCATCCTGATCGCCATTGATCTTCCTTGTTTCTTCTCAAGTCGCTATGACTCAGGACCTGCAATTTCCTACAACACAATTTGGGTCTTCCCAAAATTTATTTAGTAAACTACGTCATAAATTATAACTCAACTTAAAACATAAGCAAAGGATCCTTGGGCAACACCACAATTCCAATTTATTGAACAGTTACTAGCTTTTTATTGGTATCATAATACCCAATTATTTTTCATAATGCTATAAATTCCTCAATAAAACATAATTACCACCCTTTTGGGTGTTGGTCCAACCTTGGATAGTTATGTCGTCCTCGACCCGACGGAGGATCCTTTCTTCATATTTCGTATTAAGCACGTAACAATTTAATTACTTAAAAATTCGTTAACATGCTTTTACATTCGTTATGTTTTCCAAACTCCCTTTGAGTTTCTTTTTCATATTCTGGTGTGGACTTACAATAATTCTGAGGTTACTCTCCTCAGTGACATCAAACAGCATCCTGTCTTTCCAGATGTCCAAATTTTTTTCCTTGGTCTTATTCTTGCCACACCATATGCCTAACACCAATGTGCTCACGGGGCAATCGCTTGCCTAACACCATTGTGCTCCTGCAGCATATATGCCTAACACCAATGTGCTCACATGGCAATCACTTGCCTAACACCATTGTGCTCCTACAACATTCAATTTTTCCTTGTTTGTAATTTAGTATAAATTTCAAATTTTGTAAGCATACTCCCTAGTGCTTAGCATGATGTTACTGTAATTGTCCCAATTGGTGAATCAGCTACACAGTTAGTCAAAGACTTTATTGATAACCCCAAAATTCCATTTAGTAAGCTTATGACATTCAACATTCACAATTTAATTAGTAGCTTCTTATTCAGATTCACTTAAGAATGAAATAATAGTTACCCGCAAGATAATGTCTTTGTTTTAGAAACAAGACAACCTTGTTAAACAGAAGCCCTCCATTTTTGTCCATATGGAGCTCAATGTGCCACAGAAATCCTCTTGCTCCTAGCATTAGATATTAGATCATATGGCCTGCAAATATTAGAAGCCCATGAACAACATATACTTGATCTATATCTTTACAGGTACCTGTTGATTCTGTAATTAGGTACTTATGCCGATAAATTTCCATAAACTCCGAGGCCTTCGTAACAATGAAGACCTTTCTAAAACTGAACTGTGGTAGATTGAAATTTAGGACCAAGCCTCTTCTAGCAGCAGCACAAAGAAGAAAAAATAATTAGAAGATAATGCTATGCCATTGCAGTGAGATGTATAAGCAACTGTGTTGGTACTGGATGGCCAACTTCCTACAATGGATAGACAGTAGAAACATATCAATACACAACTCAACATTAATTCCTGTAGCACAAGAAATCATAATGTTTTAAAACAGAACGCAATAATGTTTTGGGGTAGAATTAAACATTCCATCTTCTCATGAGAAAATGTATTACAAACTCCATCAATGTAAAGAGAAAATGCAATGGGCAAACTAAGAGTTATAATGTAACTCATAAGTGACTCAAGTGACTGCCAACCAAATAATTTAACAGAGATGGACAAAACTGGCCAGGCTAGAATCTGGAATACCGCCCACCAATATGTTGGACAAGCCTCAACCAAGTCCAGTATACAAGTATACTAAAGTTGCTGTAGAATAAAAGGTTACCGATCCCCAATGGATTGCCCAATCCTCTGTAGAAGCTTTATCAAGGGCGTGACTAATAGCTAATGACTCTCCCATGACAACCCTTGGCAATCATTACTGAACAAAATCATTTGGCACAAACATAAAAGGTTCCAACCTCGATGAGCATACCAGCTCATAGCTGAATTTGACACCAACAATCTCAAAAGGCAAGTACCACAGGTATTCCTACTAAAATTGATCACACTACATGCAACGTTATGTCTTCTAATATACACCAGTCTTGTGAATGAGAAAATAAACCCAAAATCAATTACTTGAAAAAAAGCATGTAACAAATATCATAGGAAAAACAAGGTGTCCACTTGTCCAGGAACTCATGTAGTAACTACATCAAAGTGGGAACAGACTTTCACAACATTTATTGGATCTTTCCCATTTGTTAAAACAGGGATTCCATACCTTCTATCTCTAGTGAAGATTGATTGGTGCCTAGGAAATGGTTGAATGAAAAACCCCCCTTTTTCCAATATCAACTCTCACACCAATACAAATCTGTAGACCTTCAACCCTAATGGAATTCTTGTCCACGAGAAAATCAATAATCACAACTTAATATTTCAAACATTATGGGCTATATTTATATCTCACATCCATTCAAGCAAGGAACGCTCTCGGGCCTCTTTGCAAATTGTATCCACATGAGTGCAAATCGTTAAGAAAGGGCATTAAAGGTACAACATTGCATTTGATCCGTTCATGTATCAACCCCTTGTGCTCTGGTAGATCAGTCTTTGATACAGTCATTGTTTCATATAAAAATATATATATATAATGCCATGCAATCTTAGAATTCGTAAAATAAATAAATAAATAAATATCCTCTATAACATACTTCATTGCATCTATTTCATAAAGAACTAACAACCTATGATCTTCTACCACGATATAAAATTTATCTACATAACTCCAATCATACCAAGATATCACCTCATAATGATGGGGTCTTTTACAGATTAGCCATCTCCCATTCTATGAAATTATTCATTTCCTATGTAGCACGTAAGCCCATTCTCATTCACTAACCACAGTTTTTCATAAATGTATAATGAAATCAAGAGAACAAATTGGGAAAGGATACCATATCTTACTGTTTGTAGATCATAGAAAGGAGACCATTTGTGCCAAAAGAAAAATAGACAGCGGGTAGATGTAGTTTGTCATACTTATAAGGCTTCTTAGTGTTTATTTCCACCAAAGGTACAGTTGATGGTGGTCACTATTGCATAGTTACGGATTACAATGTCCTTTTACACTCTTCTTCAAAAACAAAATTTAAAATGACAATCACACTAGATGCACAAGATGCTTACATCCTCAGATTGGTTGACAGTGGGTTGAAAATCAGGTGTTGTTTTGTGAGGAGTATATTTGAATAACACAGCCCCAAAATTTTATACACATAATTCTTCCCAGCCTATGGCTTGGGAAAAAGAACGAAGGGAGTCATACCAGTATCATGTGCACCAAACCAAAAATTTTAACTTATGTATGCATATTGGGGACTACAAGGGTGAGTTTTTAATGAGTTAAACCCTTGTGAAACATGCTAGCTTGCACTAACAATTGTGTATATTTCTGTATTTCCATTCTAGGAGAGGATTGTTAAGGCTATTTTTGCAATTTCAACACAAAATTATTATATTGATTATAATTTGCAATGGTTTTCAGAGTATTAGTTTACCGTTTACCACAGCCCTATAACTCATAAATTATTCCTATAGAGTTGTTTACAATCACTAGACCTCTCAAACACATGTATATTTTTCCCAATTTACTACTCATAAGAGAAATATCATAATGCTAAAATTTATCCATGAATACTCTTGTACAATGCTAACAAATTTCATCTTGTAAACCAAGACGAAAACCACATCTTAAAACATAATAAGATATTAGAGGTGTACTTATCTTATTTTTATGCGGCAAAGTATGAACCACGCTATCCATAAACTCTCCTGCAGAAAACTATCATGTCGACCCATTCTTAAGGTCCAATTTTTGCAACTTGAGCTCTGATACCATATGTAACATCCCCAACTCAACAAATTTCATTTTTGTAAACAATTTTTGAAACTATTGCAGTAACCAAATTTCAGAGCATGTATTTAAACATTGTACAGTTTAAAATGCATTATGTGGAAGAGTAATTCAATTGTAATCCAGGATTGATCTATTCAAAGGATCTCAATACCAAAATAAGCTACTAGAGTTTGTGAAGTGAGTATGTTCTAATCTCTTCAAAATACTAAATCTTTACCCATAGAGAATCTAACATCCTGTAATGTACCACTTGTACCTTAAAGCTTTAAGCAGGTGTTTCCGAATTAGGTGTGGCATGCAAAATCGTGTTTAGTAACATTTTTACCAATAAGTCTTATAGTGCATTCATAACATCATCATCATGTAAGAGGAAAAAGAAATAAACATGCACAACATACCAAAGAGACAACCATATTCACGTGGTTCACCTTGTTCACGAGGCTATGTCCACCAAACATTTGCTAGTTCCTTTATTACTTTATTTCTCAAAGGTTTACAATTCTGCAGCACCCAAGCTGCAAATTACTTTCTCATCCTCTCTTTCATAGAGGGTATTTCATAACACATATTGGCCTTACATCAAGGCCTTCCTTTCTGAAAAGACGTACATACCCACCCATGCCCCATTATTCCAAAACTGGGCATAAGACTCCCTTTCCATTCTATCATTTACCAATTAAATTAGAATGCTAGGTTATACAATTCCCTCGATGTGTATTACTGTAAAAGAATTCCGCCCTTAAACCCCATTTGTGAAAACATATATATAAGATACCTTTCATAGGAGGTTTGCCTATATCAAACCAGGTATGGAAACACCAAACAGTGCTTAGAACTGCTAAGTTCATATTTCAATGTAATTATTACTGAAGCGACCTATCTAGCCTCTCGAAACATTGTTTCAAAGGTTGGGCACCAACACAGCTCCTAGTTAAGTTCAGTATTATAAAGGCAAAACATGGTGTTCTAATAGACAGATCGCAGTCTTTCTTATGTCCAGTATAATGAAAGCAAAACATAAAGGATAACCTTTATGTTGGCAAGAATCGCATCTCAAGGTAGCAAGACAAATCACCTAAGTCAAAGGACAATCTTTCTCAAGGAAAAATGCATCTCAATGCCCAGCAAATTGAACATAATGATTTCAACTTTGTTACGAATATGCAACACAGGTAGGCTGGTGTGACCGCTTAGGTCCTGTGGAAAGAGGTTCAGCATAAGATGCGGAAGAGGCAAGAGGCTGCCACAAAGTGCGAAGGAGCCATGCCATATGCTTACTCTCGTCAAGTGTGCATAAGAACAAGCTTGCAAATAATCTGTAGATTCCGATATGGTCTGATTGACCTTTCTTTTATTTTCATAAATTGTTTCCAGTAAATCACACAATGGATTTAATCTGAAATCTTTGTGCTGAAGACACATTTTGTAATGTGACTACAAAGGCGAGCAAGCTCAAGAACCAACTCTGAACAATGGGTAGCAGGAAAACCATATAAAATTAATTTGGGTTGGAACTGGATAGAACACTGGATGGAAGCGCATCCATGGGGGAAACAATCCTTCCCAACCAAGGTGGGATGGATAGTCTGGAGAGTATCTGTTTAAATAGCCTTGAACAGTATTTGAAGCAACACCCGCCCATCCCCATGATAGGACTCCCTCCTTTGGTCATGTAAGGGAATGTTCAAAAGCTGTGGATACTCAAGCTAAGAGGAGGCTTTCTGTGCCCAGCCCTCTTTGGATATTATCGACCCACTAGTCACCCAGTTCACAAATCTAGGTTATGAATGCATGAGCTTATCAGTATATGCGATACTCGCTATAGGTGACCTATCACCTCTGAGATAAAAATGAGGCTAATCTAAATAATGAAAGAATTGAACTCATCGTTCTACAAGAACAGTTCAACCTGAAAACATATTATAAACGTATTATCTACTAAGGTGTTATCTCAGGATACGTACCAGAATATAAAAAATAAGTGATGTAACTTACGGCGTGTAGAGGCCTTTCTCGGCCTTCACCTTATTGATGACATTTGATCATCTAACTCGCAATTAAGGTCTTTCTTCCCGGTCGGCAAGAATCTTAACTCCTCCATCAACGCTGGCTTCGTTGGCGATTCCATATGATTGGACTTCCACGGCCCCCTCTTACAATCTGTTTTTCCCTTTTCTCCCCAAATGTAATGTTTAAATGAGAATCCCAGGTAGATCCAACTGAAGTCCAAGATGAATGCTCGCCCCTTTGGAGGTATTTGGCTCTCGGTGGGAAACGTACAACAACAAAAAACACTTTGGGTTTCCAAGGGAGCGCAAGGATCCTTCCTTTTTCCCCTCCCCTCTAAAACTGAGCTGCCGCTTTGTATAAATAATACTTCGTGCCTTCCCACCAGAAATTGCAGCGGCAGAAAATACCAGAATGCCGAAATTGTTGAAAGTAAATTGAATACCCATGCCAGAGCAGTGCAATCAATTCGTCTCTCATATGGCTGAGCAGAGCAATTAATGTTGCTGCTGAAATGCTAGAAATTGTAGAATGCTGAAATGTTTCTGCTATTGGTGTAATAGATATTAACGTTGTAGCTGTTCGCTCGGTTTTCTCGAGTCCCAATTCTGGCTAATCACTGGTTCTCTAAAACCATTTTTTTCCGCCATGAAATCTATTCCCTTAGTAATTATTAACTCAGGAATTAGGTAACGCTTCCCTAATTCAGGTCTTTCAACAGTAATTATTAAGTAACGCTTGCTTGATTTAAGTCTATAAACTAGGTAACTGTTCTATGCTAATTACTCAAGGTGATCCAATATTAATTAATATTTGTATTCCCGTTCTATAATTACTACATTTTTTATATATATTTTTATATTTATGTATAATTATCTTAACTATACATATTCCAATATGCATAAAACTTCATTTTACTATATAATGCTTCATTATTATATAGTGTGCATGAAATTTATAACAAGCTCCACTACTCAAGTTTCTTTCATTAAAAAGCTTCTGCTATAGGGAATTCTTTTCTTACATATAAATGTATATATTCTTGTTATTATGCATATATAATGTTTTGTAATTTATATGTCTTCTTAATACCTTTGATTAAAGGTGAGGTTGAAGTAACCTCATTGTGGCGAAGGTTTCCATTCCTCATAAAACCTCATTAAGGTCTACTTGTATTTTGTAGTTACCTTTAGGTAATCAAGTGTGTTTTATGCGAAATACTTCTTCATGTTCAAACCCTAGGCTCGTAAACCCGCAATAAGTTAATTACCAAACTAAGCGTGTGAGAAATCGACTAGTGTCTGGTAAGTGGCTTAAGGTTGAAGGTGAGGACGGTGGCTGGTTCCTACATCGACACTCGATGATACCCAATTACCTTTACTCGACCTCCAAGAATTTCCTCATTGATTACCCTTCCCTAGTGGATTAGTTTCCAGTCATTTTAAGTTGTGCAATACATTTTCTTGGTTTGCCTCATCTCCACACTTGGGAATTAATCACCTACTTACTGAGGTTTTACTGGTGGGGCCTTAGCCTTGAGATCCTCACCAGCAAAACAACTACAACAACATTAACCATCACAAAATACTTAGGGCATTTAAGAGGGATATTACACAGGGGTCTGATTTATCATACCTTCTAATTCCACCATGGAAGTCTGATATTCTGCTTGTCGATTATCCAAGGCTACGTTGATTCTAGGCATGGTCCTCGCTAGTTCCCCAACGGTCATCTCCTCTTGTATGGTATGAATATTTCTAACAGTATTCTTTCGATTAGAACATACTGAAGCATAGTGTGGGCCATTACACTCCCAACACTTGATCGGCTCTTTGTGCTCAAAGTTCTTGCTAAAATTTCCATGATTATTAGCAAATTCCTTTTCTTTAGAATTATTCTGATTGTTGGGTGTATTGTTCTTATCTCCTTGGAAGTTCTTATTATTAGGATAATTTCTAGCCTTATTGTTCTTATAATTTATGTTGGGCACAAAATCCTTCTTCTTTTGTTCATACTGATTATTATTTTTCTTAGCTTTCCAGTTGGCCAAGCTTTCCTTCTTCCGATTCTACTCAAAACAAAAGTTAGCTTTCCTCATAGCTTCTTCCAAAGTATTTGGATTATCATATTCAATCCTATCCTTAATATGATAAGGTAGGCAGCTGAGGAATTGATGTACCTTTGGTTTCTCATCTACAATGTATGGTACATACCTAAGTAGACTTAAGAACTGGTTGTTCAGATCTTTCATTGTCATTGATCCTAGCTTCAACTCATAAAATTATTTTGCTCTCTCCTCATAATATTGCTCAGACAGAAATTTCTTTTTAAAATACCTCTTAAAGGTACTCCAGTTTACATTTTTCTCTTTTATTCTCTTTACTCTTTTCAAGTCCTACCACCAAATGTCAGCCTTTCCTGAGAGGTTATAAATAGTCATTCTAGCCTTTAACTGGTTAGAATAGTTATATATTTGGAAGTACTTCTTCATCCTAGATAACCAGGATTCAGCTTCCTCCCCCTTCTCGGTCTCTCCATTGAAGGTTGGTGGGTTTATATTTTTGAATTCCCCAAAAATATCCTCATAAGGTTTGTATTTCCTCTTTTTAGTGTACTGATTATCATCACTACTGTTACTAGTAGAATGGTAATTTTGTTGTTCACCAAACACCTCAGAAGATGAACTACTTTCAGTTTTAGTATGTTTCATCTTTTTAGATTTACGTTGATGACTTGTATCTTCTAATTTTGTTCTTCTACCCCTACCCTCAGTTTGAAACTTTTCAATTAGTATCTGATGCAGCTCTTCTTGAGCCCTCAGAATCCTTTCATTTTCTCGCTTTACAGAATCCATTTCAGATTTTAGGTCTTTTACAGTTTGTAACAATTCTAAGGAATTGGTAGTTAAATCCTCTGGTATAGGATCTCTTGGTAAATTTCCTGGTTTAGTAACTAGAGATTCCTCCTCTGCATATTCTTCCAGCCTTTCCATACCTATCTGTTAAACTTCAGAAAACAATTTCTCTATTGAATAACATTTAAAAGAAAATACGTCAGCATAGTAATTCAGTTTACTGTTTCCTAAAAGCTAGTTGGGCTTCTTCAAGGCCTAGTGTTTGAACCTTGTGCTCTGATACCACATGTCAAAACCCCAAACTTTCACAAAAATTTAAAATTTTGAGATAGCATAAAAATTTATAGTTGCAGTTGGACATCTACTAGCAGTCATTATAAGATATGAAACATACAAAGATAAATAACCATTTAACTTTAACATATAGAAATTAACGTTGTTTTAATTTTGATATGTAATGTAAGTAATATACAATTGATTAATTCGTTCTTCTAATGGTTTTGAATGACAAGTAGGTGAGGAGTCATTTTCTAGTCAGGGCTTACTTAGCAACTGCTAACGTATCTAGATTTTATGCATCTTTACAGGCTTGACAGGTAAATTTTGACCCAGTTAAAAGTTTATTAAGGCATTTTAACCAAATATACTTCTTAGCATAGAAATATACTGCTAGTGTAAAGATTCTGCTAGAAGACTCAAGAATCCGCAAGGTAAAGTTTGTTTCTTTTATTTGACTCACAATACTATTTTACCTTGTCTCTGTATCATAGAGGTTATTGATGTCGCCTTTCTAGTTGTCTCTTATTAGTAAGATCTTAAGATAGATAAACATTTCTTTTTAACGTTACTCTACTTGATTTCCAGTTTTAGAAAAGCTCAAGATAAAAGTTCAAAACTCCTCCTTTGACATAATAGTCTACTACCATTATTATCATAATAATAAAAGCACTGCTTATCATTGTATATAATTAAAATGGACCTATGTTATTCAGAACATAAGCCTAATTTTTTTTTTTTAAATCTAATTCAATTAGGACTCCACATGGTTAAAGTTATTAGTTTATCATCGTGAATGGATTACCCATTTCCTTTATGACATCACTAGGCGATGACTTCTCATTACCCTACTATCTACTGAATTGTAAAAGTAGTGCAATCAAATCCTAGATAATTTACTATCTTAAACTCTACTTCTATCTTTAACCTTGATCCAGTTTGACGTAGAACTTGGTAAGCATTGTGGAGCTTCCAAGATTAAGTACGTGTAGGTTTTATATCCTACACCCAGTACATTACATTCCTTTTTAAGTGAAGGAACTATTATTGTACACCAGAGTTATTATATCTTTATACACCATATTAATTTAATTCTATTCTTATGACTTAACCATTCATAGCTTATGAATAAAATACCAAGATTTTTAAAGCATTTTAAAGCATATTCAATGCTTATGCTAACCTCTTAATCTTTTCTTTATAAGTGTAATTATGAAAGGTTAAGAGAATCCTTACATCTTTGGCATTGATATTCATAGCAAAAATTTTGAGAAACAAGGGCATCGAAATCATATGTAAAACCGGTTCTTTCCAAAACTATTTATAACATTATTCATTATAATTAAACGTTGGAAAACCCTTGTTCAAGGTCGAGGATTGACTTGTTGAAAATGATATGGTATTGACTTTACGTTAAAAATATATATCATTAAATGCATAAGGTAATTGATTATCAATTATTCGGTTTGAATGTTTGCAGTGATAACTATACAAAAGACCCACAGAGAGGTGAAAAGATCGGAGTATATGTGGCACTCTCCTTGCCATGCAAATCGTGATTTAAAAGTCTTCATTGCAACCCTAGCTCCTCATTATTTTTTCGAGGGTTTAGTCTCTGTATGGTTTGGGTTTTACTACGGCCGTTGAAGGCTCGCAGTAGCTTGCCTCCATCTCCACTATCTACGTAGTACTTTGAATGGTCATTGTTTTTGAGTGAGTGTTCACACCATAGCTCGTGATTGAAATTGTCCTGCAATACTTTGTTGTGCATGTGGGTTGTTTTACACAGTCGCTAGTTACAGGGTTAAAGTCATGGTCTTTTTGATACTGCATTGACTTTCTCTTGCTATTCTTGACTGTGTAACTTGTATTGTGTGTCCTCCGTCATCTCTGTCACTACAAAAAAATGAGGGTTTGGCTTCTTCTTACGTTGGTTGCAGTGCTGTTGTTCCTTCGTGGCTCCCTCGTCTTTACTTCCAGGTGAAAAACGATAGATGTTGTGCGTGAGGTTTCGGTCTTCCTACTTCTTGACCTTGGTTCCCACAGTTTAGGTAAATTTCGTCTTTAAACAAAGAATGCAAGATATGAATAAAATTATGAATTCAATGCTAAACCCAAATTCTAATTATACTTTGAATCTTATTTGCAGGTGACAGTTTGCAAAACCCTTGGAAGGAAATACTTCAAAATTTTGGCCAAGGTTCTGTCTTCAAGTAAGCCCTGGTTACCAATGGCTCTCCCTGCTTGTGCAGACCTTAGGGGACAGTGTCCAGATGGAAGGAATTACGGCATAGTTGTTACCCATTCTTGGGATGTTGTTCTTTAGTTTACTAGTTTTTTTTTGTTTTTGTTTAAAACCCTTGCTTCAGCAGGGTGACTCCGGCACACTGCCGTGACTTGTAAAGCTTCCTTCTTGTATAAAAAGATTTTATAAGAAGTAGTTTTGATACTTGGTTTGTTGTTTTTCGTTATTTTAAACCCCATATTACAATATGGGTGCATCGGCTTAACGCTGGTTTTTGTACTCTATAAAATTTTAAAGCCTTATAGCCTATCATACGATACACAGTTCTTTCGAAAACATACAGGTTTCCTTTTGAGCTCATACTCAGCCTACCCTAAGTTATTTATATGACTGTTTATCTTATGTTGTTTATGTAACTCTATGTACTCGGATTTATTATCTTATTCGACTGTGTATTAAGATGTACTGCTTATTAATTGCTTAAACTTTTGTTAATGGTGTTTGAACTAAGGTTAAACTATTTGCATCAGAAAATAATTTATAGCTTTTGTTATTCGCTCAAAAATATGAGATAGGTTTCTCCTTCGATGACACTCTGGTTAAAGACTTCTTTTAGTTTTATTATGTGAGTTTCTGTTATTTGTAAAACAATTACTATTAAGTATTGTTATTATAGTGTAATGGGTTTTCTTAAATTTGTATTTTAAACATGTTAAATGTTAGAAGTACAGTAACTAGAAGTAACAGTTCATATGTCTATGTTTGTATTTCTTTTGTAGAGAATAAACCTGTTAATATTTACAGTAGAGCTCTACAAATACATGTATTGTTAAATATTTATCATAATCTTATTGTTTTACTGAAATGTTAGCTAATTTTTCATTAGAATTATTCGTAAACATTAATTTAATAAAGAGTCTATTTTTTATAAAGAATGATACTTTTCCTAAACCCTTTTTTTATTTATAGTAACTATTGTCTTAGTTTGGTTAACGAAATAAATAGATAAATAAACTAAGTAAATGCATTTTCTTTCTTAATATAAGAATTAATTTCACATATCATTTTCCTGAGTTAATAGTACCTATTAGTCTTTAAACTATTATGATTACTAATAGACTATATATACTTATTAGTTTATATCTTTGTTGTACTAAAAGTAAACAAGTAATTTTTAGGTGTACTTCTTCTATTGTATTAACACGGGTTACTAAGTAAAATGCACAGAAAAATATATGTGTAACCTAACACAGTTTTCCATCCTGTAAGTTCTAAATTCCAAAAAGATAGCAAAGTGTTGTGTATAAATATACCTATTTTCTACTAGAGTACTTATTTATAAAAAGATCCTTCTACTTGTGCTGAGTTATTGTTATTTCTTTTCTAAAGTACTCACCTACAGAAACTGGTTAATATGAAACATATATAAACAGGTTATTGGTCTTTTCTGATAACAAATTACATACATAATAGGTTACTCTGATATTATGAAATGCATAAACATCTATTCATTCCATATTTCTATTATATCCTTCATCTATTTTAACATACACTGCCTATGCTGGAGTACGGTCTGGTCCATTCCAGACGTGAAAAAACACAGATTAGGATTATTTTTCCTCAATTTCAGCTTCAGTGTTTCAATAAACTAAAAGATTACAATATCTATCAGTTCACTACTAAACATTTAATATTTATTAATCAATCAGTCTCACATATAAACATTTAACACAGTAAAAATAAAAAGACTGTAGAACCTGTTTAAGCTAGACAACAACAGTGTTGGGAGGCCGTTCCTCCCTACCAACTCCTGGAGAGCGCTCAAACAGCGTCTCCTTAGGACCCCCAAGCTTGTTCCTGGTCTCCTTGGTTGAGAACTGGTGGAGCAAGCAAACAATATACTAGTCCAATGACTCAGTATTCACTCTGTACTCAGTAGCAAGATCCTTCAGCTGAAAAGCTGCACCAGATAAATTTTACAGTTAACCCCTCAAACATTTTCCACAAATTCCCTTCCCATCGAAATCCTCTGAAGTACATTCACCTAAATTTTCACCTCCCTGGAATGAGCAGCCTTAGCTCTCTTCAATGGGAATTTTTATTAATATTTCCTAGGTCTTTTGGGTCAGTTGTCATTAATTGAGCCACCTACTCTGATCCCACTTTCATGGGGGATCATGACCCCAAATGTAGGGAGGTTTCCACCTGCAGCAATTGGAAGTGTTTGAGGATGCTTCCAGTTGTCTACTTGCTCTCCACCCAGTCTCCTCCACCAACTTGACCAGTAAACACTCTTTTAACATCTCTCCCAAGCTGTTGTCTCCACTTTTATTTATTTATAATTAAAATATTCAGAATTACATTCAATATCCTTGACTCTGTTGAGTCATCAATTACAACTTAGCATAAAATTTAACATATTTTCTTGAAATAAAATCAAATATGATAATATTATTTTTGCAAAATTGGGGCATGTGACAGCACATGTTGTGAATAGTACTGTGATAAAGTAAAGGATAGCATACATCTTTGACATGTTAAATTTGATAGAAATTGGAGAAACGCTAAAATAAAACACACAAGAATATTGAATTCACACTTCCAAGAGCCCTTGAAGCTAGAACCAGTAAGAATATTTATCGCTAAAAAAGAGGATATGTGTAAAGCATTATGTACTCCTCAGAACTGAAGTGTTGCTCAGGAATTCCTTCCAGAATGTTATTGAGTTTCGTAATTCCCTTCTACATAAATTCCCATCATGTTTCCATCTCTATAATCTTCCTCTCGCTCATCATCATTTTCTAAAACTCAAACCCTCAACCTTACCCCAAATGGGACACTCTCCCTGCAAGACAAACCCTCAATTAAATATGTCTTTGAAACAAGATAACAGACGGCCACAATAGAATCCAGTGATAGCAAATACCGATCGAAACCCTCTGTTAAGAAAAATGCAATCTTGACTGTGTAAAATAGTTAACAATCAGATCAACAGCTTTCGTGCAAGATTTCAACAATTTTTTACAAAGACAAAACCACGGACTAACAGGTATCAGGGCAAAAATGGAAGAATCGAAAAATTTTTACCAGAAGCCATGTGATTTTCTTCTTGATACCAGGGTGCAAGGGTTGGAGTTCGAATCCTTAAAATATATCAAAAATTAAAATAGATTAAGATTAATGAACGATATTTTTACCTTATTTTGTGGAGCCAAGAGAGTAAAAATAACAATTCAAGACCTGCAAATGTCTCGGACTAGGGCCATGGTGCATCGTCCATATTTAGTCTACAGCTGTGAGGGATCGATTTGTGGACGTATGCGTTGAGAAAAGATTAGTATTATTTATGGATATTGGGCATGCATCAGCCGCTTTTTCTTTACGAGAATGAAAACAGCGAAAATGCTGACGATAAATATTTAACAGGTCAACACTCTCTCGCACAACTAAATGACTCTAGGTCACTGGAGGAAAGGGGACTCAATCTCTCATCCTTTCTAGGAAAAAAATCTCATTTCCGCCAACCGTCAAGTGTCGGTACGCTGGTTAATAATTTGGGGATTTTACTTATTTCAAGAATTTCTCAAAATATATGTTTTAAATATTAAATATGATGGCAAATCACCAAATTTGAACCCTTTCCAGCCCTTCCAAAGGGTTACATCCCTTCCTAGAAGTGTAAAGTGAAAATTACCATTCAAAATAAATTTAAATCTGAATTTTACCCTTCCAATAAAGAAGGAAAAATTTATATCAAAATTTTAAAAGAAGAGCAACATTTGAAATCACCCATCCATATAAATTTCTCAATATTTCACAAGATGTTGAAATTCCTATGCTATAAAGTTCAACTAGTCATTCAAAATATTGGAAATATGATCAATTATAATCATTCATTCACTCATGTCATGCACTCACTACTTAGTTGTGCAAGATGACCAGTGATGACGGATAACTACGAGGCACTAGCCACCGAGATGTGTCTCTGACTCCTGGGTCACTTGTGGATGCAATCTAAAGTGTGACAAAGTGTCGACGACTATGCTATAACAACAAATAACAACTACTAGTCTACTACTAGGCCGGACACAAGCTCAAAACTTTGTGCCTACTACTTATCTGAACCTCTCCACCAATGTACGGTCGTTTTTCGTCAAAATGAAATTCAAAAGGTTGGGTTGATGAGTCATCCTCTACAAGAATTCATTTATTGCATGAATATCACAGACTCAGAACAACTATAAGCAACACTCAATGTCATGCAAATACAAATAATGGCCTGTAGCTAGGATCACAAACTGTGCAAAGGTCGATTTATGCATTGCTATAGAGAGGTGTCATTGGACACACGATATGGACAAACACTAAGTTAGAAAAAACATTTGGACCAAAGCACCTGCAAAATGGTTATTCATAAAATTATAAAAAAAAACAATTTTTGGCTCAAGAATATTCTTCAATTTTATGGGTGGCATGATTATGATGTAATCTCCCTCCATCCTTCAAAAAATGTGTGGTTTCTCACAAGATTTGTCCTCGACGCTCTCCAACAAAATTCATATAAAAATTACTTGTCTTTACATCCTCTTCTCTTTAAATACTCATCTCATAGTCATAACTATGGATTATTATGCATGCACATCCTCACCTTATAATATCAATTCCATAAAATATCAAATATGTCAAGACGCAAAGAGTAAGAGACACCTATAAGTAAGTCTTATATTAAATTTACTATATAAGTCTTGAATTGACACTTTCAATGGATATTTAATAACATGTTGGATTGTTGTGATATTCTTATCACTCTTTACCAATGTGATTGCAAGTCATTCTTTGAAGGTGAAGTCCACAATTTTAGGTCATTTTCCTCATTATCATGCCTTTTGGTAAGACAATAAGGAAGGTAGTGGCCCGCATCAGCATGTAAGATAGTTTCAACATAGAGGTATACACATTAATTGTTTTCATTAAATTATTTAAATTTCCTACCCGTGACTTCCTATTCACTGAATTATGGACTAGTACAAAACATAACAAATTTTAGAGCCCCAAGCCCTTAATTACTCAAACCTAGAACTTTCTGAAATCTATCCATTAATAAACTTATTTTGGTGTTTTGCTTCAATTTAAAGAAAGGTGGATTGTTGAGACTTAGACATGCGGTGAGTTTCAAGGCTTTAGTTGACTTAGGATTGATTCCATTACCCCTCCGTCCAATACGTGTATGCTATCACGACAAGTGTTGAACAACAAAATTTGATGCCATGACCCCGGTTATGCTAGCATTGCTAAATTGCTTGGTATGTAGGGTTTTTTTAATGTTTTCTGAGTTGTGTATTATTTTCATAGGTTCCCAATCCCCATAATTCTTACATCTCTCAAGCTTGGATTGTTGCCCTCTCTCTGATTGAATCAAGTTATTGGTTGGTTATATATATATATATGGTTGTAGGTTTATTATAGCCTTGTTTTGCTTAGTGGATTCCTTTTGTACATATATAACACTAAGTAATTCTCTCATGGTTCTAGTTTTTCTTCAAGACTATATCTATTTACGACATCCTGCACTATGCATAAGATCATGGGGATGCCCCAATATGGTCATCGCATAGTCTAAGTAGTTTTTCTGTATAATGAAGTGTTCTCCAACTCGAAAAAAATACAATAGAATAGAATAGTTGTTATGTTACTGAACTGTAAAATCAATGTTACATATATGACAAATTAATGTGTTCAAAATATTTTTTATTGAAAATATATCATTTTTTCATGTAGTTATTAAGGAATGCTCAATTGTTTAAAATTGTAAAACATTGGAAGAGCAATATTTATTTTTTGCATTTTTTTGGTGAAAAGGTTTAGTTAATTTATAGTTGTCAATTGAAGTACAATTATTTATATTTCCCTTCATCTTTGAAGGGCTACAAGAATAAATTCCCTTCCAATTGAAATTAAGACCCACCCTTTAAATTTGATCACTAATCACAACATCATTTGTATTTTGGTTGGCCCGCGGAACAATGACTATGAGTTTACTACTCAAATTAATTATTATTATATATAAATGAGAACTGTGAAACAACTTATTACATCCTTTTTGTTATATTACTTTAGTAAAGTAATTTATTTTTTTAATGATATAACAACAAAATATTATTTTGTAATAAGACAAAACATTCCAATTTAATTTTTTTGAAACTTTTTTTTTGCATGTTTTTAACTTCTTACACTAAAATAAAAACAAAGTTACAAAATTACTAATCAGTGTTTAAGACACACATATCTACACCATGTGTGAATTTCTTTTTACTACGTTGAAGAATAAAAAACAAACTTACAAAATTAATCAAGGTTTAAGATGGAGAGATATACATCATGTGTGAATTCTTTTTTATCAAGTTGAAAATTCAGAGAATTATATCATATGCTTTCTTATAAATGTAAAATGGAACATGAGATTGTATGCGTGATTGATATGAAGAGATTGATGGGTTTGGTCAATATAGTAAACTTGTTGAAAATGCAAAGAACTATAGAATATGTTTGTTTATGAATGTAAATGAAGCATGAGATTGTATGAGCGATTTATACGGAGAAATTGATGGGTTTGGTCAATATAATAAACTTATTTTTTTCCATCATTTATTTTATTCTTATATATATAATGATTAATGGTATATTTTGTAATATTTGTACTTGATTGGGAGTTTCAAAAGTTTCACTTATAGACCATAAATTACTGTTATAATAGATTGGGTATTTATTGTTAGCTCTTGAGAAATCCATCTCAAAAACTATACCAACCTTGAAGATACAAAACATGAAAAAATTAAATGTGAATGTGCTTGTGAGGGGGATATAATACCTCATCTTCCTAAGACTCTATCTAGACAAACATATCTTCTTATGAATCAATTAGAACCCCTTTTCCTAGTTCATCAACCATAGAGTTGTTTTCTATGAAAACACATGCGTAGGAAAGTTTTGTGAAAGGGGTCATAAGTTCGGTTATTGAATGAATTGCAACCTTTGGGAAGAACATTTCATTTTAGAAGCCCCCATTTATCCATTACAAGACTTTTTAGAGTCCCAAAATTGCAATTTTTCATTGTTGGAGTGACAATAAAAAATGACTAACATAAATGACTAATTCATATTCTCCTAGCTAGTCATTTTTTATGTCGTGATTAAATTCATTAGAGGAAATTTCACCTCAAAATGGGCCTCCTAAAAAATATTAATAAAATAATAGTTAAAATAATAAAATAATATTTATTAATTTTGGAGGAAGAAAAGAAAAAACTATTTTTTTGTTTATATTTTCGACATATCTCCCCTTGTTTTTACTCAAATCTCAATCGGGAGAGCTCGTTGGATGTGGAATTAAATTCCACATCCAACGAGTACCCACTCGGCATACTTTTGACGGACCCCACTACCCCAAAAACAAGAAATACCTGAAAAAACGTGATGATGATCATCATCACGTTTTTTCAGGTACATCATCACGTTTTTTTAGGTATTTCTTGTTTTTGGGGTAGTGGGGTCCGTCAAAAGTATGTCGAGTGGGTACTCGTTGGATGCGGAATTTAATTCTTCATTTAATGAGCTCTCCTCATCAAAATTTGAGTAAAAACATGGGGACATATGTTGAAAATACAAACAAAAAAAGTAGTTTTTTTTATGATACCTATCCCCAAATTTATATTAAAAAAATGTTTAAGACCTATACGGTATTTCAAATTTAAAGCAATTTCATTGGCTAACACATGATGGCATGGAATTTGAGTTAAAGTTAAAAGGCCCATTTTGAGTTGAAATTTCCTCTAATGAGTCATTTATGTTAGCCATTTTTAACTCTGTCACTTATTATTTAATCATATTTGTTAAATGGTGACTAAATTAGTCATTAATTTTAGTCATTTATAGTTGGGTCAATCAAAATTACTCATATCTAGTAGTAAATCACTTGAAAAACTTGTGGTGACTATAATTTCTAGTCACGTAGTAGCTAATTCCTCATTTTGTACTAGTGTAATGAAATACTACCTTTGGCTAATAATATTCATGTAATGACATAGTGGGCAGCCATACTTCCTATTGACTAGCATATCTAGCTACATTGCCGAGGCAATTACTAGCGTATATAAAATCAAGTTTGAGAAAAGTGTATAATTTTATGAGAAAAGGGGGACGTGTTCCTCCAAACTGCTTTTAACAAAAGGAAACAACACTCGATGCTATAAGTTTAAATCTTTATAAGACACGTAGTGGAGAGGTAGTTATGGGAGATTCTTATACCTTTAAGTAACCACTGTTACTTTGATTATTCTGGGAAAAACGCGTAGGATTCACGCTTATCTCGGTTGAGGATGGCATATTATATTATATATAGAAGTGTTGCGCTATGAGAGAGGGATCACCCTTGAAATAGTGTACCTTTTAATAAAAATTAATGGCTTTTAACCAAGATGACTCCCTCGAAATCAACCACGCCACTAATTTCTTGGGATTTTGTATAAGAGACACCCAGGTTAGTAAAAGCCGTTAGTGGGAAGGTAGAGGGAATTAATTCCTAGGACGCGATTTGGGTAGGGGAGCGCTTCATAAGGGAGTGTTGCACAATAAGGAAGGGGGAGGAAAGGCTCTGGCCCAATGCAGGATACACGGTGCTCTCTATAGAGGATGCTACTGGTAAAATTCTAAGAGGAAGAGCCTAGGTACGCGCCATAACGATTTTTTGTATTTAGATCTCGAATTCCTTTGTATGAGCATCTTAAATGTATGTTGTGTGATGGTCTACGAGCTTGATTTCATGGATCTCCAACTAGATCTCGATTTCTCCTTCATGTGTGATCTGGAATGTTTGATGTGTTTGTTTTGATGGACTATGAGCGAGATCTAGAACTACCTTCCAATGTGATGTGAAACATATCCCTGGTATACCCTCTTTTTATGGGCTACAAGTATATTGGATTTTCCTGCAATTGGATTTTATTAAGAACTGTGTGCATGTGTATAAAATGTATAAACTCCTTGACTACGATTGGATTTTATTAAAGACCTATATGCATGTGTATAAACTGTATCAACTCTTTAACTGTGATGGGATTTTTTTAGATCTATTGTAAGCATGTGCATAAAGGGTATCCTATGCAAAACAATTCATTTGATAGCCAAAACCGAGCCAACTAAACTTGGGTTTAGCGCTCAGTCAATATTTAAAAGAAAATAATTTTCACTTTTTAACTCCAACCTGTTTTTACTGCGACCAACTTTTTACTGCGGCCAACCTTTTTTTTTTCTGCGACCAAGCTAGTTGGTGCGACCAAGTTGATGCGATCAAATTTGGTGCGATCAACTTTTCTGTGATCTGCGATCAAGTTGATCCCTGCGATCAACTTATCTGCGGTGCGATCAACTTATCTGCAGTGCGATCACTGCGATCAAGTTGATGCGGCGGTCAAGTTGATGCGATCAACTTATCTGCGATCAAGTTGATGCGATCAACTTCTTTGCGATCAAGTTGATGCCTAATGCGATCAACTTCTCTGCGATCAAGTTTGGTGCTTGATGCGACTAGATTGATAGAATATGATTCTTAGTCTAAAGACTTAAGAATTTTACAAATACTTTTCACCTGTGCGTAAGATGAAGTAAAATGACTACATTTACAAATCCAAATAACTTATGAAAAACATATGCCCAAATATGTAGGAATATTTGAGCGGAACAAAGTGCGGTAAAACCTGGAACTTTCACGCCGTGAGATTTTTATGGGTTCTTGTTCTTTTACTTATCAGTAATAGTAAAAGACATTTACAGAAGTAAATCTGGAAATATGAGTGGCCAAATAATCATGAATTCAACCACAAACTATTTCATATATTAACTATGCGGAAATACAAAGTAATACAAACTTGTCTGTTACAAACTCGTCGGTTCATAGAGCTTTAGCTCTTCGGCTAAATCAATTGCACAGAAGCTTGAGCTTCAAATTCTCTTTCTCACCCTGAGTTCCTCTGTTCCTATGTTCGTCTGTTTGTCTGTTCTCTCTCTGTGTGTAAACTAAATTACAAAATGCTCCTTCTATTTATAGGCAACCTGAAGATTGCTTCAGCATAAACCGACTTACTTGCCGACTTACTTTGCATTAAACACTGCAATAACTATCTACCTAACAATATTAGCTTCTGAATTAAATTCGATTGAATTACGTTGCCTACATGTGGACTTTTCCTTCTTGTCAGACTGACAGACAAGATCGTGGCTTATCCAGACTCTGATGGAGTCGGTTGGAAGCCAGATAGAGATCTGCGTGTAATTACATTTTTCCAACACTCCCCCTTAATTATAAGCAGATGGGGA
>LPNX010370271.1:4840-17715 GCA_001517045.1 Pseudotsuga menziesii | reverse complement strand
GCTCTCATGCATAGCTTGATGTATGAAAAATAGAGCTTTTCCATCTCTCTTTCTCTGTTCTCTCAAGGCATCTTTCTGAGCCTGTGTGAGATTGTTATACGCTGTCATGTCTGCTGGTTCTGCATAACCATGCTGAACTATCTCCCAGACATCTTGTCCTCTGAATAAAGCCTTCATTGTTAAAGACCAATATTCATAATTCTTTCCTGTAAAACTTGGAGGTTGTAGTGAACCGGAAGTGGAAGCCATTTTTAATTTTTAATTAACTTTCCGTAGAAAATTAATTTCCACTTTTTAAGACAAGATTTCTTTCCTAAAATCTTGGGTTGTTATAAACCTTGCTGTGATATAACCTTGCTCTGATACCAGATAGCCAAAACCGAGCCAACTAAACTTGGGTTTAGTGCTCAGTCAATATTTAAAAGAAAATAATTTTCACTTTTTAACTCCAACCTGTTTTTACTGCGACCACCTTTTTACTGCGACCAACCTTTTTTTTTCCTGCGACCAAGCTAGTTGGTGCGACCAAGTTGATGCGATCAAATTTGGTGCGATCAACTTTTCTGCGATCTGCGATCAAGTTGATCCCTACGATCAACTTATCTGCGGTGCGATCAACTTATCTGCAGTGCGATCACTGCGATCAAGTTGATGCAGCGGTCAAGTTGATGCGATCAACTTATCTGCGATCAAGTTGATGCGATCAACTTCTTTGCGATCAAGTTGATGCCTAATGCAATCAACTTCTCTGCGATCAAGTTTGGTGCTTGATGCGACTAGATTGATAGAATATGATTCTTAGTCTAAAGACTTAAGAATTTTATAAATACTTTTCACCTGTGAGTAAGATGAAGTAAAATGACCACATTTACAAAACCAAATAACTTATGAAAAACATATGCCCAAATATGTAGGAATATTTGAGCGGAACAAAGTGCGGTAAAACCTGGAACTTTCACGCCGTGAGATTTTTATGGGTTCTTGTTCTTTTACTTATCAGTAACAGTAAAAGACATTTACAGAAGTAAATCTGGAAATATGAGCGGCCAAATAATCATGAATTCAACCACAAACTATTTCATATATTAACTATGCGGAAATACAAATTAATACAAACTTGTCTGTTACAAACTCGTCGGTTCACAGAGCTTTAGCTCTTCGGCTAAATCAATTGCACAGAAGCTTGAGCTTCAACTTCTCTTTCTCACCGTGAGTTCCTCTGTTCCTATGTTCGTCTGTTTGTCTGTTCTCTCTCTGTGTGTAAACTAAATTACAAAATGCTCCTTCTATTTATAGGCAACCTGAAGATTGCTTCAGCATAAACCGACTTACTTGCCGACTTACTTTGCATTAAACACTGCAATAACTATCTACCTAACAATATTAGCTTCTTAATTAAATTCGATTGAATTACGTTGCCTACATGTGGACTTTTCCTTCTTGTCAGACTGACAGACAAGATCGTGGCTTATCCAGACTCTGATGGAGTCGGTTGGAAGCCAGATAGAGATCTGCGTGTAATTACATTTTTCCAACATCATTGACGATGGGGGTTTTGCAAACGTTTTCCCAATTCAGGGATCCGGGAGGTAGCTCGAAGAAAATACCTCTGCATTTTCTATGTTTGAATGAATCTGTTCTATATCTTCCCAACATTTCACTACGACGTCCAAAATCTGCACTTCAACCTTCCTGCGTTTAAATCTAAGCAAATATGAAAGTGCGATAAGTCCCGATAGCTGCATTATTGATTATCTATGCCTTAAATCGGATCTGTAAGTATGTCTACTGTTTGTTTAGAATACTCTGTAGATATTACTTGCTATGTATGCGCCTTTTGATCATATGCACCTTATTTGAAGTATAGATCTGGAAATGGCATGATTTCATCTGATGACTGCTAGTTGTTATGGGTTGAGATCCTTATACAGATATAGTAATGTGGTTGATTGATTTATTGTGAATAAAATCCATGATGCAATTCGCTCACCAACGGTTGATTAGAATTGCGATCTAACTATTTTTTACCCAAATGGTATTTGTGTATGGATCTGGATAAACATCATATCTAAATAGCTGAAAGTTGTATTGGTGTTTCATTTTTGTTTGATTGCATGGTGATCTAGGTAAGCACTAGATCTAGAGAGTTCCCACATTGTATAGGTTATGTTTGTTTGATTTCCTGGTGATTTGAATAAACATCTGATCTGAGGAGCTGAAAATGGGTGGGCGTGTTCCCTTTTTATTGGTTACATCTGCGTAAACCTCAGCCCTCAAGTGCTGCAAATTGAATTGCATTTCTTTTGTTTCTAAGTGTTTTTTTTATCTTGTTAAGTATCAGATCCAAGAGCTCCATTATGTGTTGTGCGTTGTCATTTTAAGTTTTATCTAGATTCCATGTCAAAGCACACAAAGGAACTACTTGCAGCGATTTCATCCCATGCTAAATCCTTCGCTAAACATTTTAGGTATTAAGTATTGATACCTTCTCCTATTAAGCTCTTAACCAAAGTTCACTTAGAATGAGAGTTGAATAAGCTAGTTTTTACCTTTGGAAAACTTTAATTTTCATTTAAGTGTCCAATACCTTAATTTGGTTCTAGATTAAAGTAGAGCATCGAATCTAGTGTTAAAGGACTATAGTGTGTGCAAATATTCACATAAAGATACATTGGACATTAGGATCTTCATTCTTACAAAGAAAGTGGATGCCCATGAGTATTATGAGTAAATGAATTCTGTGTTGAACGAAATTTATTATGACTTAGGATGTTGTAAAGTCTTGTGGGAGTGATTAGCAAATTGATAATAATAATACTTATCTATTATGGTTAGTAAGATTTCATAATAATCGTTAATTATTATGGTTAATAAAATTACCTTAGTCCCATTGAATGTATAATAAAGGAATGTGGGCACTATCTCAAGTCAAATGTAAGAACATATATAATGCCAAATTTGAAAGAATATATATATATTCTAGTTAAGGAAAGGTCCTTAGAGTCAATATATAATTAACCTTATTAGAAAGCTTGGGGGAATTTTCTCTTGAATGTAAACCAATACATGTGGTGGTTGTGATGAGTAAAGAAAATAAAAAATGTTATAAAAATGATGGTTACGTGGTTTACTAATTCTAGGGTAGGTATTTGTGTCCATCCATTCATACATTGAGGGGTACATGAGGAGGAACAGAAAGAAAGTACGGCAACATGGATGTTGCACATTGTAACATTTTTATTATAATAAAGGTCACATGATGTGACAAGTTTTATGGACATAACCCATGGATCGGGTGAACCACGTACATTGGTCTCGCGCTTATGGGATCTTGATGTGTTTGTTATGTTATGTCCACTTGATGTTCTTCTTATATGTTTCACTCTCCTTATAATGATGATGTAAATAGTGGTATGGTTTCTTATGAGAATTCTAAATACAAAGGAAGACTATTTTAGTGTTTATGATATGTAGAGAGTCTAATAATGTGAATATTGTTTATTTCGATGATTTAAATATATGCTAGACAACTTATGTATGTGGAGTAAAAGCTAGAATTATTTCTAAGGTTCCTTCCTAACACGTTAAGTATTATATCAATCTTAGTCTTAGGAAGGATTGCAATGAATGACTCTTATGCCGTTGATTCATGATCTTTAGATGATTGACTTACCTTATGTTGTAGTGGGTATATCACCATTCACAAATTTTCCAAGATGGTTGTCCAAAAGCAGAAAGAATTTTATTTTATTTGTTTTGTTGATATGGGTATGTCACATCATTCCCTTAGTGTCAGTGCCCCGCTCGAACCTATGGGAATCATGTAGGTTAGCGAGTTGGTCCTCAATGCCTAAGAATAAGAGGACATTATATTTGGCGATGGTCATGGAGGAAAACAAGGGAATTAAACTTACAAGAAGCTTCTCAAGCTTAAGGTCCATGAACAAGAATTTTAACAAACAAATAGATGCTACCTATGGGATCTTTGGCCTAAGGGTTGGATATTAGCACCATTAGGAGATTTAGAGTGTTGTGTATGTAAAGGGAGACCTTACCATGGTTAGGGAAGCAACACAAGTTACTTAGGCCCTATTTTAATATCCTTGAGGTCAATATTTATGAATTAGTGCTTGAACAACCACACAAGACCTCCATATGGGATATTTGTCCTCCAATTAGAAATATGAGCATTCATTGGTATGGGTTTCACAATGAGAATGGTTATAGAGGCTTGAAAGATGTTTTAGAGAGGAAATAAAGGGACTTAATCCCTATTAGAAGCGTATTAGGCTCAAAGGCCATAAACAAGGATTTGAACCACCATATAGATCATTTATATGGGATCTTTGGCCTTTGAGTTGGATATAAGTGTCATTATGAGGTTTTTCACACCAAGTATGGCACTCAAGACCTTGACCATGGTGAAGGAAATAACATAAGTTGTTTAACCCTTATTTAAATCTTCTCAAGATCAAGGTGTGTGAAGTAGTTATTGAACAATCAAGCGCCTTTATGAGGGATCCTTGGCCTCTAATTGGAAATACGATAACCATAAGTATGTTTTGTAGACCATAAATTCCTTGCCATGCCTTCAATATGGTTAGGTAAAAAAAATAATGGACTTAGGCCCTAAACAAAAATTCTAGGGCTCAAGTGCCATGTATGAGGCATTAAACCACCACACATGCCCTCTCTATGGGATATATGACCTTTGAATGTGATAAGGGTTCCATTAGGAGGATATGTAGTAACACAACAAATGTTTCTCACTTTGAGGAGGAAAAGCATCATACATGCATGTATAGGGGTCATTTGGACTCTTAATGGATTATGGACACCGTTAGTAGGTTTTGCATAAGAGGGATGGGTTTGGGGGCATTGACCTTAATGAGGAGCTAGGTCTTTAGGCGCTATAGAATGCTTCTAGTATTGCATATTGTCTTTTGTATCAAGTTGAGTAGTGGGATTTTATATTCTCCAATGGACAATAGTAAAAATCATATGTGTTCATTATAGGAAGGTGCATGAGTTATGCTTTTTAGAATGAGCCAATGCTCCTAGAATTTAAAATTCTTTACTAAGATTGAAAATTGTCAATTACATGTTTGTTAATTGTGTTGTTTTGGATTCTAAAAAACAAACTATCTTCATTTTTTAAAAATCTCTTTTAGTTTAAATAAACTACACACTAATGAAATCATGAACATATATAGATGTCACTATGCACAATCCAAATATATAATTATTCTTTTAAATAAATTATTCTCTTTAATTTATTATTGTCTTTACATATCATCATTTTAAAACAAAAAAGTTCATACCTAATATTATAATTGTTTATATGATTATGCATATTCTTTATATATAATATTTTAAAACAAAAAAGTTCATACCTAATATTATAATTGTTTATATGATTATATATATAATAGATACTAGATACTAGACTCACACATATTGATAACCATTAGCGCCACTTAAATGGTATATACATACATCTAAATCATTCCAGTATCATTTAAACTTATATAACACTTTATATATTCATATATCCAATTCATTCCACCATTGTTTCTCAAGATATTTTAAGCTTCTCCTTTAAACAAATATCTTTAAAACATAAATATAAGCATGACAAAGGAATAGATAAATTGTCCAATAATTTTAACGTATAGTGTAGATTGATAAAGTCATCATTCAATAAAGATTTTGAGTGTAGATTGATAGCTTCATTATTAATTAAAAATGTAATGTGAGTCTAGTGCTTATCTCAAACTAATTCGGTGATGCGTTCTCCACTTTGTTAACGTCAATAATGAGCATGATTCCAATTACCCCCTACCTGAGCACTACTGAAAGGATTTTAATGGAATAATTCTTTCACTTGAGGCCAGTACAATGACGTGCAAGACATAAATTCTACTTCTCTCAATTCTATTCTCCTCTCCGTTCACTTTACAAGAGAACTGTACTTGCACTATGTGAAGGAATCAAATCTTCTGAATAATGCTGCAGTGATCTTCAACCAGAGGCCCTCAAAATCTTTTAGCCATGGATTTGGATCTTCAACCAGAGGACCAAACCGTACTGGAAATGGAAATCGTTAATATTGAAGGAGCGTCCAAAAAATTGTGCAAAATCGATGGGCAGTGCATAGAGCCATTGGGATTCTTTTGGGGTATTCTGTTAACGTTCATGGCGTTTCTGATAAGTCTGGTGGGAATGGTGGCTTGGATATTTGGGTTGGTTTGCCAACCCTATTTCTTACCTCACCCTATAATTTTATGTGATGGTTTTGGTGTTTTATAATTTAGTCTATAATCAATCTTATCTTAATTTAATGTCGTTATGGCTTTTGTTGTTTTATAATTTAGTTTATGGCCAGTCTTAACGTTGGAATGTTGGATTGAAGAACAATTTGTCCATAAAAGCTAACCAACCAACCATTTTCTGGATAGTTTTCACCTTCAACCCTTAGCTTACAAAAATTGAACAGATAACCTGTAGCTATTTAACCTTCACAATAACCAAATACTACCACTCCAGACTGGTCTCTAGTTATATACTAGCTTAAATGTTTCAAGATCTGTAACGGTTGTTTACGTCTTGTGGCGTTTTCTCTGTACTTGCAATTTAGGTTTTCTGCGTGTAGATTTGGTTTGTTAACGGTCATATATTTCTTGATGGGGTGCTTTGTGTTGTGACAGTATGCTACTAACGTTGATATGCCGACGCTGTATGCGTGACGCTATTTTGGTAGAGGTTGCCGTGGAGCTTGTCTTTACACAATGAAAAGCTTCAATGGTTCCGAGAGCTGGCCTGGCACTCAGCACAATGGGCTTTCTGGGGATTTGCCCCTATATTCTTATTATGCTTTATAAGGTAATCGTATTGAACAGATTATATATGTAAATGGCTTTACCTAAAATTTTATTTTGCTTCTTTTTGTTATTTTTTCTTAGATCTTTTGAGCCGCTGAGAATAACGTGTTCACTCAGGATTCATGTACAGGAACTCTCGAAAATTATTAGGAAAAAAGCTTCTTGAGTTATTTCTCAGTGCTTACGCCACTGTTTGAGAAGCAAGAAGCAGATGATACTGATCAATTTCGGTAAAGATTATGTTATTACAGTACATCAAGAACTGATTTCCTCTATTAATCAAAAACAAAATTCAAAATTCTGTGATTGAGTACGTTGTGAGAAAAAGGGAAAGAAAAGAAACTCCTGTGGAATTCTTTTTTAACTGAAA
The DNA here is from genome assembly GCA_001517045.1 of Pseudotsuga menziesii. NCBI lineage: Eukaryota > Viridiplantae > Streptophyta > Pinopsida > Pinales > Pinaceae > Pseudotsuga > Pseudotsuga menziesii. Next base: position 10,464 of record LPNX010370271.1, on the reverse strand, counting down.
GAAACATGGTTGAATAAAAAACTTACTCTATGAAAGTCAAATTTTCTTCAAGAATGAATTTTTAGTTTTTCTCATGTGATGTAAGAAGTATGGAAAATGGGGAAGTTAACAGTTTTTGCAATCAGTTTTTGTGATCAGTTTTTTTTGGGTTACTGTATCAGGAATGATAATGATGCTTTTTTGTTTTTTTTTTGTTTTGTGAGAATTGATATATTTGGATGATTATATTTTAGTGCAGTGGAGTAATGTGATCAGTTTTTTTGGGTTACCGTATCAGTAATGATAATGATGTTTTTTTGTTTTGTGAGAATTGATATATTTGGATGATTATATTTTAGTGCACTGGAGTAATTTATCTTAGTGTTTCGAATAATAAGCAAAAAGTTTAGAATGAGTGAGTGTTGTGAATAACAAGTAAAATGTTATTTTAATGTGTTATATTGAAAACATAAATAAAAAATAATAATGATTATATTTTGAAATAGGTGACATAAAATTATATTTTTATTTTTATTGAAGATGTACATTAAGAAAGTACTTATTGTATTTATTTTTATTGTTTTTTTTCTTCAAAATCAAATTTTAATGTGACTAGCATTTTTTGTAAGCTAGTACTTATGGGGATTTGAACTAGTAACCTTCCATTATATTGTGACTAGTATTAAGAATATAGCCATAAAAAGTTATGTTTCATTAATTTCCTATTATATTGTGACGGTATTAAGAATATAGCCATAAAACATTATATTTCATTAATTTATTTATTTATCTTAAATAATAAAGACTTAACCATAACATATAACAAATTAAATATTTTTAATTTTTAAATACATAAAAAAATCTAATTAATTTTTCCCAATAATTATTAAAACCACTTAGAGTTATATGTACCACCTACATTACAAGTATATTGTGACTCCTCATCTATAAAATGGTGTATGGTGTGATAAAGATACATATGCCTTAAATAAATACTCTTGGTCTCAAGGTCCATGAAATGGGTCTCAAATCACCAAAGAGGTCCTCTTTACGAGATCTTTTGCCACACGCTTGTCTAGAAGGGGCCTTGGGTGCTTCTTCCATCCACAAGGGGACTCCAAGTATGGATGACCAAGGATGGAGCATGAATGATGTATCAAGCCCCAATCTGATGAGGTGACCTACATGTGATGCAACAGATGAACCAACACTAATAGTCACACTCAATGGAAGTTCGAGATTAGGCACAACTATCAAGGACCATTGTCAAAGAACCCATCAATAGGAAGCTTTCCCAAGCTAGCCGATTATTTGGACAAGAAGCTTGAAATAATTCCCGACATAACGCATGCTAGGAAAAACAGACGCCCATAAAGAAACATGTGACAGGTTTGAATCCCATTGAGAAGAGTCGACTGTAAGGAGGGAGATAAACCCAAATCCTTGGGTGTGCTTAAAGAGTTGGAAGATGGATTGACCAAGAATTATGAGGAGACACGTGCCCAAAGAATGCATCCCCCTTCCCTCCTTCTAATATGCATATATCACAGGGTTTCGTGAGGGTTTCACCGAGTGAAACTATGTCATAGCGTCTTCGTTCGTGGGATATTAATGAATACCCCTAATTTCATTAGATATTGATAAATGCCTACCAAAATTCTTTTGTTGACTCCCACTCCTAATACATATTTCTAATTAAAAATACCTTATTTTTAAAATATATCCCATATTTTCACTAGATACCCAAGTTCATACCCCCAATACTTATAAACCCCCCACCCCCAATACCTACAATATATTGGCCTTGTTTTTCACAATTAAAAAAAAATTATGAATGAATGTGATAAGATATTTGTCAACAAGGTGAAGCCCCGGTGTAATATATATGGTAGCATGGAGTTGGGAGAATGTGCAACAACCGAACAAGCAAGCCAAGCAAACCAAGAACAAGGTAAGCGAGAGGACAATTAAAAAAACCACAACAAAGGGCTACAGCATGGCTTAGGAACTCGATTGAAGCAAGGTAGAGTGTTCGGTGCTTAAGGTGAAGTATGAACATGTGTTGTAGGAGGCGGATCTATGGTTATAACAATGAGGAAAAAGTGCCAAGACAATTGGGATAATTTTGTACAGGATTATTTGTTGGGATGGTATATTCTTGGAGAGGTTTCCAAATTGTGGCACCCTCCTCTATTGTAAATTCTTCACTTTTATATAATAAAATTTTGGGCACACCCCATTATGGTGACATCATCATATACTCTTGTGTCTATCTCTTATAAATGCATTTTTTTCTTAGGGATTTCACATATCTATTGTTTTATCATCTGATTGTTAATAAGTAACAAAACACACACATATAAGATAATGTAGAAAGGCATAGTCAAGAATTTTTCCTCTAGGTTGTCCATGCCCTTAGTAGTGAATCCTAAGTTGTGCCACATGACCTTGAAGAGGGAACGAGGCTTCAGACTGAGTAAAACTTCTAGGCCTGCGACAGTTGGTATCAAAGAAGAATTGGGTATACTACTGGGAGCAGCATCGACAGTGTATCGACACATGCCTGGGATGAGCAAGCAAACTACTCGATGGGGTGAAGAGATCATAATGGATTAAGAAGAAGACAAGTCATAGAATATGAGACTAGAAGTTGTGAGGGCATGATTGGAACAATGGAAAAATGAGATGCATCAACTAATCTAAGTGTGTGAATGCAAAGTAGAACATAACCACTTGTGGAGAGAGACTTGAACTAAAAACTTGTTGAAATCTTAGAAATTTCCCAAGATGGAGTTGCTAAGATAAGAAAGTGACACCAAGGGAGACATAGCATTGTAATCATAACTAACAGTATAGAAAGGAACTCAGGAAGATCCATTGTAGAACAAGATGAAGGTCATAGCCATGGGATGGGCACACCAAGTTGAGAAGATCCATGAAAAGTTCCCAGTGACTATGCAACACAGCTAGAATAGGCTAGTGTCCAGGCTAGAGCTTGGGCTCAATAATGGCCAACCCACCAAGTAAATACTTGGATGTGATAAATGGAAGCTCTCAAAAGAGAACTCATAGCGTGGGCATAGTGATGGTAGGGAAATTTTATGAAGGAACAATCGCTTATAATAAAGAGTCTTGTGATAGATCTAGGTGTAGTATCTATTGTATTTGATGGAGGTGGCCTTTACAACCACCTACCATCTGCTTGTCGTTGTTAAATTCCAAGGATGGAACATTTCCTAGAAGCAGGAAGTGGATCCTTGGGAACTACTAAAGGTTCTTGACCTAGTGTGTTTCCTAAAGGAGACATCTTGTTTACCGAAAGGGTGAAACTTCTGATGGCAGTCGATCTTGCTATCCATCCTCTTCTCTATGGAGTCTATTTTATACAGGAAGTGACCATTGGGAAAGACAATGGGTAGACATGAGAAAGTATTGAGTCTCAAGTGGTGGCTTGAAAGGCTTAAGGAAGAGATTTGATCCTTTCCTTGGGAAAACAATAGTAATAATTGCAAACATATCTCTTAAGAGATGTGAAACTCTTTGGCTTTCTCATCATATTAACCAAAATTTTGACAAGTTATTGAGGCTAGCAGGTCATGAGGACTAACTTCCACTTCTCCATGTTGAAGCTAATGGAGGTGATTGTTTGAAATGGTGGTTTCATGGTTGAAGGAAGGAAAGAGACCCTTACTATTAAGTATGGTGTGATTGTTTTGTTGGAAGTTAAGTGATTTGGGTGTAAGGAAGACTTACTCCAACAAGCTTGCAAAGACAAACAACAAAGTCACACAATAGCATGTGATCTACTTTGCATTTGTAGTGCATGAAGGGAGGCAGGTTAAATGGATGATTTTCTCTTGAAGAAGAACATTTAAGTGTTGGGACTTAGGAGTGTAGAAGGTGCTCAACTCAATTGAACCCTTAACTACGAGATGTGGTAGTGGGGTAAAAGGGTAAGTTCATAGATCTTCACACAAGTTGTGTGCAATCCTACTTCATGAATTTTAGCAGGTTGAGTGTGACATATTGTTGAGATTGGATACTTTTGGAGCCTAAAAATAGGTGGTTGAGGCTTCACCCATGGTTGACATGGAAGCAAATTGAGGGGAATAAATGAACATCAAAGGAGATGATAGTCCCTTTGTGATGGATTGAGGCAAGAAATATGACCTTACCTTCTTGTCTAAAGATATGTGTGCAAATAGGCTGAAATTTGAAGTGAATAGATCGATTACACGAGGAAGTAATCTACTAGAAAGTTGGCATAGGTTGAAACAAGTACTAGAGTTGGTGTATGGAGACATGGTAGTAAGGTCAAGTATTAGGGAAGAAGTAAGGTTGGAAAACACAACATATGGGTGATTGGTAGAAACTTATTTACAAGAACTTGGGTGCCAAGTATTGGTACCTTGATAAGTTTGAGGCATAATTCATGACCTTGCCTTAGTTTGATATGATCAATAAAGGTGACCGAAAAGCAAAAGGAATTGGTTATTTTGACATGCTAGAGTGCATTCTCATGATCTCAGATGTGATGGTTAGATTAACAACCCAATCAGTTTGAGGCATGATGGGAGTTGGTGGATATAATCATGACATAATGGGTCAAGAGTATTGATTCCATTGTAACTTTAGAGAGGCAAGATCCCAAGATATATTTGGAGACTTCTTTGTGTTAACACCCAAAAATGGTTAACTACCTCATCTACCCCACTATGTGGCTCATTTGTCCATTTTCCTACCATATTTCCCTGAAAATCCCACTAAAAGCCTCCAAAAGGCCTAAAATGCCTCTAAAAGGCCATAAAATCATCTAAAAAGCCTCCAAAAGGCCTAAAATGCCTCCAAAAGGCCAAAAAACCCCTTTTTTCCTCCAAAAATGTCCAAAATTCCTCTAAAAATAGCAAAATCCCCAAAAGGGAAGAAAAAATATAAAATAATGAGGAAAATGAGGAAAAAACCCTAAACAAGCTGCCCTAAACCATATGGTTTCCAAAACCATGGGCCAGCACTCCACCACTAAAAAACTATAAATAAGTGGTGGAGACCCCTCATTTCATAATCCACAGTCAAAAGCATCCTGCCTCTGCCGAAATTATTCTCGAAACCCTAGCTTACCATCAAGCTATTTTCACCATTGAGAACTCTTTTGGCCCATTTCCACCACTGGAAAAGGAAAAAGAAGCAGCTTGGAGCTCGAAGCCACCGACATCGGACCAGCGCAACGGACTCCATCAACCTCCTCATTGGAGGTAACATCAATAAAAACCATTATACATTTCTTTACTGTTTTTGCTTCATATTATTTACTTTTTACTGCTTTAGCTTAGTCTTTGTTTCAGTTCGTTTTTATTTAATTCATACACATCATTGAACTGCTACTAAGGATTCCAGATTCCTTAGTAGGTGCTCATTCGCACAAGCTAGGGTGAAAACCCTAGCTACAGTTTTGGCGACTCCGCTGTCTCTTTTTAATTTTAATTTTATTTTTCCGTACTGTACTTTCGGTTATCGTTTTCGGCCGCCGAAGACCGCGCCTTTTTCTTCCGCAGCTGTAGCCCGACCGCGCATTTCAGGCCCTAACCTGCGACCAGCCCGCCGCTGTCAGCCATTTTCCTGCGCCCCGACCGCGTTTTTTCATCCCA
>LPNX010370268.1:0-12081 GCA_001517045.1 Pseudotsuga menziesii | reverse complement strand
GGACGGCTTTGACATCGGACGCTAAACTGCTTTCCCAGCTGCAACGGCGGAAGAGAATAGGTTTTGGACACATGGCCGAGCAGGTCAATACGTATCGGCTGTCAAGGCAATTCGGACTTCGGACGAGTAAACGATTGCAGAGCCGCAACGGCGGAGGGGCGGAAACTTCGCAGCTTCTGATCTGACATAAAAATACGTCTGATCCAAGAAAACTTGAGTGTTTAAACAATTTTTTAAAGATCAGCCACGGACAAAAACCTGTTACCTCTCTACAACGGCGACACACAGCGTAAACAAACTTGGTTCAAACCACGAACTTAGGCGGTGCAACTCATCATAAATTCATGGCAATTTCAAACAGACTGACAATCAAACTTCAAAATCACTCGAAAAGAATGCATGATCAAAGGCTCAAGAGATCAAAATAAACAAATAAAGCTAAATCAGGGGGAGGGGGCCCAAAATTTTAATAAATTTGGGGAGAACAGTTGCAGCTGCAACAACTGGCGATTACCTGGTGAACCTAGATCTCTGAGAGATTATTCTTTGAGTGACAGGCTGCTTAACAACAGGTGCATCTATTAAATTCTTCTAACCATCTGGATTTCTCAAATTACAGAAGTGTGTCCTTTAATCATTGATGATAGTCCAATTTGGAAAAGTGGAAACCAAGATCTTCAAGTCCAAATAACTCTGCTGAAGCCAACCGATGATTTCATTATTAATTTTGTCTTCAGGTAGTTGACAGCATCGGACACCACAGGATTGTAGCAGGTGGTGAACAGAAATATTCGTTTGCTCTGCATTCCCATGCCATGTTGGCACCTTTTGTGCTTTCGGACTTTGTCCTTTTTTCATGCGAGTCTTTCTGTGTGCCTTTCTTACTGAATTTTAATTCAGGATCCTCTATCCCATAGTGCCCTTTTGTGTGAGCGGTATGCTTAATGTTTCAGCTCATTACGGAGAGGATCTTTGGCAATGTGGAACTTATGATTCAACCTTTGTTTTGACGTATGACGCTTTCATAGGAGTTTCGACTCTTATCTGCCCTTTGGCATTTACTTCTTGGCATGGGATCATTTTTATTTAACATACTGTTCACCTTGCTATTTTCCATGGGTCCTCTGTTATCGCCCCTTAGAACATTTTAAGTTTGAAGTGGATGGAGCCTCAACATAGTATTCTGGACTCTGTGCATCTGGCTTATTTCATAGGGATTAAGCAGGACTTCAATGCACATAGAGACATTCGAGAAAACAGCTAGACTGGAAGAAGTTCAATTAGCAACACACAGGCTAACACTCAACATATTTGCTATTCCCAAAAAAGATATTAATATCCTCCAGACAACCGCATGTTCGTTCCCTTTATTGAAAATCAAAAACTCAAATTTAAACCAAATGAAAGCATGACTCGAAAACAACCAAACTGCTTATTTATATACAAGACAGAAAAACTCAAAGAAAACTCAAGAAAAGTAAGGCTTGAGAACCAAACCATTAACTTGCAAGTTCTCCTCCCATCCTTGTAAATATTGCAGCTTATAAGTAGCAAGGCCAAGTTTTGCTGTGATTTGAAACGGGCCTACCCACAACTGCTAGAACTTAGTATGCTTTCATTTCTCATCATGGGGATAATCCCACTTTAGAACTAGGTCTCCTACTTCCAAGTACTTTTTTCCAGCTTTATGTTTGTCAAACCATCATTTTACTACCTCCTGCTGTTGTTTAAAACATTCTCTAGCCTTGGATCTGGCCTCTTCTTCTTTCAGGAGATTATATATTCTTATTTGTAGAACTTCATCATCCGACCCCCTAGACTCTTGAGATAGTATGGAAGATGGTAGCATGATATTAGGAGGCAGGATGGCTTCCTTACTGTACACAAGGGTATAGGGTGACACTCCTATTGCAGACTTGGGGGTGACTCTATCATCCCACAAGGCGTTGGGTAAGGCTAAGTGCCAACTTCTCTGGTTTTCTATTACAGTCTTCTTCAGAATTCTAATGAGGTTTTTATTAGAGGATTCAGCCAGGCCATTCCCTTATGGATAGTAGTTAGCAGAATAATGTAATTTTATCCCTTTATCATGAGCAAATGTAGTCAATTTAATCAATGAAAATTATTTAGCATTATCAAATACTAACAAAACTGGAACTCCAAACCTGGTCATGATATGATCTTGTAGGAAGCTGATGACTTCGTCTTTATTTATCTTGCGCAGTGGGATAGCTTCGACCCAGCAAGTGAAATAATCAGTCACAGTAAGAATGTACTTGTGCTGCAGGGAAGAATTCAGTTTTATTTCTCCAATAATGTCCAGCCCCCATTGCTCAAATGGTTTTGTGATCATCACAGGCTTTAGGGGCGCTGCTGCCTTAGGCTGTCTTCCACCACACCTTCGACAAATATCACATTTCCTGACATGTGCATGTGCATCCTTGAAGAGTGTAGGCTAGTAGTAACCAGCTCTAAGGATTTTGAGGGCTGTAGTGTCGCCTGAATAATGTCCCCCAGCCAGACCGTCATGTAATTCTTCCATTACTTTCTTTGCATCTTCCTTTTCTAAACATCTGAGGAGAACCTCGTCATACTTCTTTCTGAATAACACTCCTTCAATAAGTTGATAGGAGGCCGATTTGAGATGCAGAGCTCTTCTTTGTTTGGAATTCCAATGTTCTGGCAATAGCCCTGACTGCAAGTAATGCACAAGGTCCCTATACCAGGACTCAGGATCTATAAACAGAGGACATACATCCATTACATGCAATTTGGCTTCATCTTCCCATGCTTGTTCTTCGTTATTCCTGCTTTCAGTCATCAATTTGCATAACCCTTGACCTTTCACTATAGATGCTGGCTTGAATTCAAGGTTGTATTCTTGAAGAGCTGTTACCCAGTTGCCCCTTCTTTCTCCTAACTCTTTTCTGAATGAGAAGGGATATTACAGCTGGGTAAGGGACTATTACCTCGGTTCGATTATACATCCATTACATGCAATTTGGCTTCATCTTCCCATGCTTGTTCTTCGTTGTTCCTACTTTTAGTCATCAATTTGCATAACCCTTGACCTTTCACTATAGATGCTGGCTTGAATTCAAGGTTGTATTCTTGAAGAGTTGTTACCCAGTTTCCCCTTCTTTCTCCTAACTATTTCTGAATGAGAAGGGATATTACAGCTGGGTAAGGGACTATTACCTCGGTTCGATTTTTTAATATATAAGGCCTGAGTTGCTTCACTACCTTAAATACTGCGTAAGCTTTCTTATCAATGGCTGGGTAGTTTAATTTAGCCCCTTGTAGCCCAGTGCTCATAAAAGAGATTGGGAATTCATCACCCCCATCCTCCTTTTGCGTAAGCACAACTGCCAATGAATCATCGGATGCAAATGTATACATAATAAAGTCTTTATCAAAGTCTGGACTTTTCAGGGAGGGTGCATGTGCAACAACAGTCTTGATTTTACTGAAAGCATTCTTTTCAATTTCAGTCCACTTAAATTGTGCATTTTGCTTGACCATCTGCTGCAGTGGCTTAACAGTCTGGGCAAAATCAGGCACAAATCTACGTATGAAATTTATGGTTCCCATGAAGGATTGCATTCCCTTTTTATTATGGGGCATAGGGATTTGTTCAATGGCCTTAATTCTTTTTGGGTCTATATATATACCTCTCTTTGAAACTATATGCCCCAGTAACTTGCCTTCCGTGACCGCAGATACGCAGTTCTTAGGATTGAGGGAAATGCCATATTTCTGACAGCGTTCGAAAATTTGCTTTAGGTGGAACGCGTGCTCCCCTCTTTTGTTCGAGAATATTGTAATGTCATCAAGGTATACCACAACACTTCATCCAATCAGTCCACGGAAATCTATGTCCATAGCTCTTTGAAATGTCACTCCAGCATTAATCAGTCCAAAGGGAATCCTTCTATAGGCAAAAGTTCCCCATTTGGTCCTGAACATTGTCTTTAATCTGTCTTCTTCGGCTACCAATAATTTATTGTATCCAGAGAACCCGTCCAATAATGAAAATAGTTTAGAACTTGAAACCATTTGTAGCAGCTGCTCCATGGGTGGCACGGGGTAGTTATCTTTATCCGATGTGCAGTTTAGGTTCCTGAAGTCCACACACAGTCTGATTTCCCCCGACTTATTTCTGACCGGTACCAGATTTGATACCCACTCAGAGTGTCTGACTTTAAAAATGATTCTAGCATCCAACAATTTCTTTACCTCACTCTGGATCAGCGGTTCTAGTTTTGGGTGCATTTTCCTCAAGGGATGCTGATATGGATTGACTCCCACCTTGATGGGAACAACGTGTTTGATGATGCCGGTATCATATGTTTTTAAATATTGGTATGTCCATGCAAAGACATCTTTGTACTATTTAAACAAACGGATGAACTTATCTCTTTCCGTTGGTGAACAACATTTGTCGAGGTTCACAAACTTAGGATCCGTATCAGTCCCTAAGTTTATGAGCTCGAACTGTAGAGTTGAGCTGTGCGTCTTCACGTTAGTGGGTCTTCTGAACTTTTCATTCAATTCAAACATCTTCTCTAATGTTCTGACCCCTTTAGGGACGAAATTGTCAAATTTCATCTTGGCCTAGTGTTCTTCATCATCAGTAATCGCTCCTTTGAATACCTCATCATTTGTTAAACATTCTATAATTTTCTGGTCATCATCGAACACCCGCATGTTGGTGAACATATCCGGTATTGAAGGCCTGAAAATCAATTCAACAGTACATCAATTATTTGAGGGTACAAGCCTAGCGGCCGAAGTAGCCAATAAGTCAGCTGATGCGTTCCTAATTCTTGGAATTGAAACAATGTTGAATGCATCAAAATATTTAAGCAGGTCCCATACCTCATTCTGGTAAGCTTTCAAGTGAGGATTAACATAGTGGATTTGATTCCAGATTTGCTTCACAATAATTTCAGAATCCCCAAAAACTTTTAAATTACTTACCTTCAGTTCAATCGCTTTTTTGAGTCCCTGCACCAGTGCTTCATACTCGGCCGTATTATTAGTACACTCAAACTCTAATCTACATGACAAGAAATGTTTATTTTTTTGTGGATCAATAAGGACGCAGCTGGCCCCTGATCCTTCTAATGTCTTCGAGCCATCAAAAAATAAATTCCAAAAATCACTAACAACTGAATGTAAATCTATTCCTACTACTAAGTATACTATTTTACAATCAATCTCATCAACCTGCGAGAATCGAAGGAGATCAGGCTGGGTGTTAGATGGGTTGCTGGCTTCTTCTGCTTGATAATTCCATGGTTCCAACTCAAGAAAATAGTTTCCCAATATAGAATCCACAGGTATATTCTTCTCATCTAGTTGGGTAACATTGTGTTTCATGTGGGGTTCTCTTAGAACCTTGATCTGGTTTGGACTCCCTTTGTATGGCAACCACAGATGTGACCAATCTGAGGCAAAATATCCATTTAATTTGGCTGACCAATCTCTGCCCAGGACAAGGCCGTAAGCATCTGGTATATCAGCCACCACGATATTAATAACTTGGCATACTTTGTCATTGGATGTCAGACGAATTAGGACTTTTTCCATCTCACCAATTACCTTAACGTCTGTCTTATCCAACTGAACCACCCTCCACATGGTAGGCTTAGGCTGCCCATTTATCTTCTTACATAATGATATGGGCATGACATTGATGGATGCTCTTGAGTCTACCAGACAATTGTGCACGTTATCATTAAAAATTTCAAACGTCAAGAGGAAAGGTGGATGTTTAGATTTAGACTTACTTCCAACGCTGGTTTCTCCAAATTCTTCTTCATCCTGAGGTTGATTGTCGGCGAGAAGCTTGTCATCTGATGCTTCAAGTGCTTTTAGCAGTCTCTTGTTTTGATGCGGCACCTTACACATTTCAAATAATGGAACATTCACTTTTACCTTTTTTAAATCCTCCACAACATCATAATTCATCGGCCGTCCAATGGGATGGGGTTTATCAGAATTTGCTTCACTTGACTTGGCTGTTGTATCGCACTGTCTAGGATTTTGGCAGGTAATCATGAATTCCAGAATCTTATTAGCCGAGGATTTATTTTGAAACTTCTTCTTAACATTTATCTGAAGCCTTCTGATCTTTGGAAGAATAAGACTGTCTTCCTTGACCGTTCCTTTGCTCCTTTTTTCCACGTTGGTTTCCATAACACCCTTGTATCCCTGAGTCTCTCCTTCTTCAATGTAAAATAATGAGACAGAATTCCATAAAGCCAAGGCTTCCTCCTCCTGCTCTTTATTATATGTAGAGGCAGGATTCTCTTTTTTTTCTTCATCATCTTCTTCTGTTAATTTCGAATCCAACAGTTGATTCATCACCAGCGTCATAGAGTTTATCCATTGTAGACAATTATTTTCAGAGTTTGGCTGTTGGTGGAAAGTGCAGAAATTATCCATGCCGACCTCTTTTAGATTCATGGATGCAGCATTATGAGGAGGAGGATGAGAATGATCCTTATCCTCTCTTTTCTTATAATATGGCTTATAAAACTTTTGCGCCTCCTTTTCTTTCTCCATATCTATGATCTTGTTGGAAAGCTTTTGCATCATCTTGGCCATATTCTCCAGGTCTGGCAACTTTTCTTCCTTACGCTTAGTGAACAATAAGGTTTTCCTTCCCACACCTCTCTCTCCAGATTGTTGTAGATAGTCTTCAATACTTTTTCTTTCTACTTCCAGCACTTCTGCCTCTTCATAGGTCTCTGTCAAAGTAGGCTTGGCCCTACCTTTTGCAAACATGGCCAAATCAGGGCCTAAAGCTGAAGTATAGTACTCAATCAGTACTTTGTCTGAAGGCTTATCTGTTTCAGAGAAATTCTTAAGATATGCTGCAAACCTTTGTGTGAAACTGTGCACTTTTTCCTTTTTTTCTTTCTTCAAAGCACATAGTCCTTTCATAAGGGCAACATGAGTCTTTTGGAATACATACTTACTTCTGAACATTCTTTCGAAGGTATCCCAGTCTGGGATAGAGTTAGCAGGCAATCCAAAATACCATGAGGCTGCAACTCCTTTGAGGGTATGCGGGAATAGTCTACAAACCACATCTTCATGCTCCCCCACCCTTAATCCTTCTATAGCCAAATAAAAACTCTGCAAATGCTCATCTACTAATATCTTCTCATTGGGGTCAAATTTAGGCAACAAATTTTCAAAGGCTTGAGGTAGGTCATGCAAAGGCGGGGTCATATTTTGAGGTGATCTGGCTCTCCATGTAGGTGGTGGATTTGGTGGGTTGGGTGGGTGGTTGGAATTAACTCCTGCCATAAGTAAAGGTGGAGAGTGAGGAGGTGAACCAATAGGGGTGTGAATAGGAGAACTGTAAGGGGTATCTGGGCCTACTTGGTTCAAAGGTAATTCAACCTTCTGCAGAGCTGTCTCTACAAGTTCTTCCCAGTCTCCAACCAACACTGAATCTTCTACTACATGACGGTCTTTCTTCTTGTAATCTCTTCTAGTCAATTCGGGGATAATTGGCAATCCTCCAATCTCCTTTATATAAGCACGGGTGTGTCTTCTCAGGTCATTAACAATTTTTTTGTGAACAAGATATATATATTCTCTGTTTTCTTCCGAGGTTGGATTATGGAACCCACTTCTTTCAGAACTGTCACCGGTGGAAAAATCTCGGGAAAACAAGTTTCCGCGGCCAGCCATGCACTGGCGGCCCTCCTTCTAGCGCTAGAACTGTTGAGGCCTGGAAATTCACAGGCAACAACAGAAAGGGATTCTCCCCAATCAACATTCCCAACTAGCCCATTGATTTTTTGGTATAGGGAATCCGTCCGGTTTACGGTCCAGCCACCGTAGGTCAAAGTAACAAAACAAAGGGTTTTACCGGTTGCGGCCCAGTCCACTGAGTTTTTGTAATTTTTGACTTAAAATATGAAATGCAAGTGCCTAACTAAATGCAAGGTGATCGGAATGCAAGGAGCTTTCACAATGTGATGCGCAGGTTCTTACCTCTCGTCTTATGGCTCACAAGAATCCAAATCACATACAACAAAAGCAAACTGACTATCTAAACTATCCCTAGGGAGAAAGATTATCATTCATTAGTGAGTAATACATTTTGCACATGCATTATGAAGAATCAAAGATAGCTGATACTTCTTTCAAGACACATGAACACTTGCAGATATTTAAATAACCAGATAGCCTATTATTTTATAAACAACATTTATTACTCACAGTGGAAAATATCCCAAAAGATACTGAAGAACATTCAACAAGAACATAGGTTCAGGAGATTAAATACTCTTACAGTAAATGAAACATAGCTAAAAACAAAATAGTTCCTCTTCAACATTATTCATTGAGTCATATTGATACATTCCACTTTTCACTCTCTCCAATAGGCAAAATTGCAGTTTCCTTTGCAAAACGAAGTAGTTCCTCTTACAAGCAAACATTTACAAAATTTTCTAGGGAAAAAGCCCCTACTCAGTTCTACTTTCAAATATTTAAACTACAATTACAGAGTGTTTCATTTCCCCCCCAGATGCACGGTCTTTCAGTTTCTCAAACGCTTCACATTCCTATATCTTGTCTGGATGCAATCATGAGCCACTTGGTAACTGATCAGTTTTGGGTTCGCGCCTTTACAGCTCCGGATTTTGTCCTCCACTCCCCTAGTTTCAGTCACACTTCTGCTGAACGAGTCCGTCTTTCTCTGCACCCTAGTAGATTCACCACTTTCCTCAAAACCACCTGCCATCAATCGACAAGCATCATTCAAAACAACAAATATTAACAATTAAAAAATGACTATTTCACAAGGAAATGACAAGGTGCACCACCTGCGGGTTTGACAAACCTAGCCTACAATGGTCAATAGGAAACTCACTGGTGGGAAAACTTAAAGTCGGCAATCGGAAGGAAATCAGATTGGAGGCCAAAAGGTTTTACCAGCCACAACGGCAGGCAAGGCATAAGTTTTGGACAACCGAAACGCGGGCAAGAGGGGCTCTAAATCGAAAGTCGGACGGTTTTCTGTTTCGGGGGTGGAAACACTTTTCCAGCCGCAATGGTGGAAAGGTAGAGGTTTCAGGCACGCGACGGAAAGGTGGGAAAAGTTAATCGGGAATCGGACGGCTTTGACATCGGACACTAAACCGCTTTCCCAGCCGCAACGGTAGAAGAGAATATGTTTTGGACACACGGCCGAGCATGTCAATACGTATCGACTGTCGGGGCAATTCGGACTTCGGACGAGTAAACGATTGCGGAGCCGCAACAACGGAGGGGCAGAAACATCGTAGCTTCCGATCTGACATAAAAAGACGTCAAATCCAAGAAATCTTGAGTGTTTAAACAATCTTTTAAATATTAGCCACGGACAAAAACTTGTTACCTCTCTACAACGACGACCCACAGCGTAAACAAACTTGGTTCGAACCACGAACTTAGGCAATGCGACTCATCATAAATTCATGGCAATTTCAAACAGACTGACAATCAAACTTCAA
Source organism: Pseudotsuga menziesii (assembly GCA_001517045.1). Taxonomy (NCBI): domain Eukaryota; kingdom Viridiplantae; phylum Streptophyta; class Pinopsida; order Pinales; family Pinaceae; genus Pseudotsuga; species Pseudotsuga menziesii. The sequence continues at coordinate 2,560 of LPNX010370268.1, read as the reverse complement.
AATCACTCGAAAATAAGGCATGATCAAAGGATTAAGAGATCAAAATCAACAATAAAGCTAAATCAGGGGGAGGGGGCCCAAAATTTTAATAAATTTGGGGAGAACAGTTGCGGCTGCAACACCATGTAGCAATGGTGAATGGGAAAACTGTGAATCCACAGATTGGGTTGACAACTGGGATCATGTATCACTCCCCATTGGTTGACAAATAACTATAGAATTATCCGAGTTGGAGGAGGGCCAGTCCAGTATTTCACATGATGATGACCACATTTCAGATCTCATACAACGAGGTTCGACTATTATGTTGATCGCTTTGAAATGTTTGATGACTAGTTGTGTTTATTTAGCTGACTCCTAGGTCTACACTTTATTTTATGCATGGCACATATACGTAGTGGTTTCCCTGAGAGACAATGAATGGCACACTGACTACTGGCTAGCACATTGCTTGGATGGGAAGCAAACCCTCATTATCTCATTAATCGATTCCGAGGGAAATGATTTTCCAATTGGATTGATGGTTATCAAAGGAGAATATTTGACACAGGTTTCCCATGCACGAAAGAAAAAAGGTTATGTATTTGAAGATTATAGACCAGGTCAAATTGTATACCATTATACAAACTTAGTTATTGGCACAAACATCTAGCTACAAACAATTCCAAACAAGAACTCATCAAAGCCATGATACTTGTTTCCTTACTTCGAGCACAAGAGGATAAAGGATACCATTTCTATTAGAGGTCATCTCGATGGTCTATTCAAATGAACACAGGTAGGTAGTCAGGCATTTTTGTTTCATGGTCTCATTGATTATTTACAGTTTGATACATTGAGCACTTGATAAATTGATAAATTCAATAGACTTCGACAATGGATTTGTTGCATTATATTGATACTTAAATGACTCGTGCCTTATATCCCAAGACCATTATCTACCACTCTATCTAGGATATGTCTATTGTATTTTCCTTGAATCTTGAAGTTGATCCTATAAAGACATCTCCTTGAATTTGATAATTATCTCCTTCACTCCAATAATTTGTTTCTCCATGGGAAGCCCTAAACATGCTTGCATGACCCACCAGAAGCCCATTTTGATGCACAGTTTCCATTCTATGCCCTAGGTAGGGATTCAACAGGTGTCCCTGAAATCCTATTGGAGGTGGGATTCAATGTGCGATAGAATGATGGCCATTTCTTGGATCGACGAATTGTTGGTTCCATTGGATTCAGGACATTGGGATAGTGCTATGGGAGGCCATCTTATTTGGTTCCATGGATAAAAAACCATTTTTTTGGTCAATTTTAGAAACTAGGGTTTTGCTCAATAAGTGAATGTGAAATTTTTGTGCATGGGGGTCAAATTCGCATATTTATCAACCGTGAATGTGTGGCTAGAGTTCCCACATGGAACTTTCCTAAAAACACTCGCATGACGCACTGAAATCCTTTTTGATGCACAATTTCCATTCTATGCCCTGGGTAGGGATTCAATAGGTGTCCCTGAAAGCCTGTAGGAGGTGGGATTCAACATGCCATAGAATGATGATCATTTCTCAGATCAATGAACCATTGTCTCCGTTGGATTCAAGACATCAAGATAGTGCTAGAGTGGCCCTCTACTATGGGTCCATGGACAAGGGATCATTTTTTTGGTCAATTTTGGAAACTAGATTTTACTTAGTAAGTGAATGTGAAATTTTTGCACCTATGGGTAAAATTCGCATATTGCTCGACCATGAACTTGTGGCTAGCCTTTCAACATGAAACCTACCTAAACACACTTGTATGACCCATTGGAATCCCTTTTTGATGCATGGTTTCCATTCTAGGCCTTGTGTAGGGATTCAATAGCTGTCCCTAAAATCCTATAGGAGGTGGGATTCAATGTGGCATAGAATGATGGACATTGCTCAGATCGATGAACCATTGGCTCCGTTGGATTCAGGACATCGGTATAGTGCTAGGGTGGCCCTCTAATCTGGGTCCATGGACAAGGGATCATTTTTTGGTCAATTTTGGAAACTAGGGTTTTGCTCAGTAACTGAATGTGAAATTTTTAAACATGGGGGTCAACTACGCATATTTCTCGACTGTGAATGTGTGGCTAGCATTCCCACATGGAACCTGCCTAAAAATGCTTGCACAACCCACTGGAAGCCCTTTTTGATGCATGGTTCCATTCTATGCCCCAGTTAGAGATTCAATAGTTGTCCCTAAAATCCTGTAGGAGGTGGGATTCAACATGCCATAGATTGATGACCATTTCTTGGATTGAAGAACCATCAACTCCATTGGATTCAAGATAAAAATATAGTGCTAGAGTTTCCCTCTACTCTGGTTCCATGGACACGGCATCATTTTATTTGTCAATTTTTGAAACTAGGGTTTTTATCAGTAAGTGAATGTGAAATTTTTGCACATACAGGTTAGATTGAACACGATTGTAGATATTCTTGTCTTGAAACAATGCTTGTTGCAAACTATTATTCCATGTGTAGCTGTCGAGAATTATGTTACCTGTTGTGAGGTGTTGAGCTTGACTTATTTCCCA
>LPNX010370265.1:245391-293719 GCA_001517045.1 Pseudotsuga menziesii | reverse complement strand
TGGCACTTGGGATCAAATCCCAAGCTACTATCTCAAGTCAAAACGAACATGAGATACATGGACAAAAAGTAGAGAAGAAAAACTTTAAATAAAACCTGGAAAAGGCGACCGAGAAGATGTCTTTTGTTTGATGATGGATGAGGCAAAAATGATTGTGCTTCTCAATCTTCCTGAAAGAGAATGACTTCTTGTGGAACCTGTAGAATGAATGTCAACCATGAAAGAGCCCCTGTATACCAGACAACACCTGAAAACAACACAGCATCAAGAGAAAAGCATGGATTATAAAATATGGTGCTAGATTGTTAGCCTTCAACAATAATATAACCAAATACTTAAGAATCAAGAAAGCAGGGTGTAAAGAAAGGTATCACCTAACACGGTGAATCATGAACAACAAAGAGCTTTCGCATTGACCTCCAAAGTCATAAACTTTATTAAATCTTAAGCAAAATATTACAATAGAAATTCTCCAGAGCTTCTATACCAAAAATTCCATCCAAATAGAGCTGAAAGAACATCTTTTTAACAAATGAGAGAGTGCTAAAACCCTAAAACAAAAAAACCAACCCTAACTAGCTTATCCACCTAACAAAGAGCCCAGACCTAAACCGGAGAACCGGGAGTGAGGGGAGGCCTCCACCCAGGCAAGGCGCCCCCACTCCAAACCTGTGCACTGAAAACAAGCCAAGGATGAGGCCACATGTGTGAGTCTGGATGTAGGTAAGCTCATCCTTTAGGTCTGGCAGGAGCCTGAGCTAGGTTTGGGAAGCCCACTGATGGTGTAAGCTTCAGTCTTCACCTCGATCAAATCACCGGACCAATGAGAGCTCTCCATCTCATCTTTAGCTGGAGATGACATGTCTGATAACTGATAATAAATTAATTGCTCTCTTAATGATGACTGAAGCTGAGTTATGATAACTCCAATCATCATAAGTGTTCCATAAGATGTCATTTAGCCTTTTATTTTATTGAATTTGGATTAATTTGGAAAGTTTTAGTTTTCTCCGAAGTAATCATTTTTTTAAATAAAAATCATTTATTTACTAAAAATCATTTTTTTACTCAAAAATGACTTTTTTGAGGAAAAAGGCATTATGTGTCCGATTGCTGATCTGAAAGTTGGCTCTGACCAGCTGGCTGATCAAGAATAATTTTTGGCTTAAGGTTAGAGCCTTCGATCACTGAATTCTGAGTCCGGATCACGAACGGGTTTTTTCCATTTAATTTATGGAAAAATTAACACAAAAAACTTAGGAAAAGCAATTAAAAATAAAAAAAAAAATTAAAAAAAAAAAAAATTTCACTGTTCGAAAAAGATTTTTTCAAATTTTTTTTATGTGTCCAGATGACTTAGGACATGACCATGATCTATCTAAATAATGTCTAGTAGGCTTATAACACTTAGTTGGGCTCTAATAACCCCCCAAGGCCCAGAATTCAACATCGGGCATTTCAGCTTTGGAGGAAGCGGGAGAAAACCTCGTCAATTATACTCGGCTGAAGGCAGAGCATAATTGTCAGGGGCAAAAAATTCCCTAGAATACCCTATTTGAGATTCTACATCTCAGGAGACCGAACCACTCAAAAATATCCTACTAGCACATTTTATTTCAAACCCCGCGGGGCCATGGTCAAAATTATTCAAATAAAAAGGTGACTAGCCAATATTGGCTAGACAAGCAAACGGATTGACTGATACACTGGAATCAGACTTTGAACAAGTCTGTCAACCGGCGGTTCCTCAGGTAACCCAACTTATGGTACAAAAAGTTGGATAACATTTAGACCAAAACCCGCAGGTGTTAATCTCTGCCACAATCGCCAGAGTTAGGATCTCAAGAGGCGATTAGTCCATGTCACGAAACTCACGGGGAGCGTTGAACCCAATGTCCAACAATCTCCCCCTCAACACGAGCCGGGTGAGTTTTGAACCCTTGACCTGTTGCTCTGATACCATTAGTTGGACTTGCGATTGCCGTTAGACCAAAACCCATAGGTGTTAATCTCCGCCACAATCGCCAGAGTTAGTATCTCGGGAGGCGATTAGTCCATGTCATGAAACTCACGGCGAGCACCGAACCCAATGTCCAACATTTCCCATGGCTTACTAGCACATGGCTCACAAATATAAAATACTTTCCTTTGAGAACTGAGTATTCACTATCGGGGCCTTGGCTTTGATCTCCATGCTAGAATCATACACTGTATATACACAATATTTACATATCAAGCCGATAATTCCCAAGTGTCAAAATGGAGGTATTACAGAACTAAGGGATTATTTTTATTTTATTGTGGAGATTGTTGAGCTCAAATCCTATATATTTGAAGCTCCTCCACTTGTAATGGTTATTGAAAATGCTCATACTTTTTGGGAATACTATCATCCAATTTCTCTCTGGTGTGGTGATGAATGAATAAAGGTGCTTTTTCTTGCATGTGAGGAAACTTAGTGAACATCAATGTTGCAAATATCGTGTCGAGGAATATATTGCCATGTGACTGGAAAGAAGCTTTATCGGAAATATTGGGAAAAATGTCAAAAATTATTGGAAAATATTGACAAATATAAACTTAGACCTAAAGAATTATGAATATATCGGACAAGTCAGAAACAGGTAAAACTTGGGAGAAATTGGAAATATCGAGAGAAATCGAAGATATTTACAACATTGGTGAAGATAAATGCTGGATTAGTTGTAAATGCTTGTGTATGAAAAAGTATATGGTTCAAATCCAAGGTGTAACAATATCAATGAAGTAAAATAGGTGTGAATGTTCCTCTCTTTCTATCTTACTTGTTATTTATGAAATGGAGATGATGTAAGTTAAGCCATGAGAAACAATTTTTTTGCTTGGTGAGATTTCATAATTAAATAGCCAATTGAATCTAGACTTGAAAATAGTAGTTAGGATTTTTTCACTTTGCAAATCTGTTGAATATAATTTCCAGCCAAGTTGCAGTTTGAATGACACACCATTGGTGGTCATTCTCACCTCTACAACTGATGTAATAAGCCCTTTTAGAAGCCCTTGTAGTTGTGACTCTATTGACCAAATCTGAGATCTGGGCACTGCTTGACCCTCTTTGAACTACCAAAATCCCATAAAAAATTACTTTATTTTCTGTTTTATGCAAATCTGAAATCCATAGCCTAAAAAATAAAATCACATTTCCAATATTTTATTAAATACCATAAAGCTTGATTTTGCCATCATTAATTGGGCTGTAATTTTCTACAGTAATAATTCTGGAAATAACTAGTAAAAAGCCTCAATTTTAGATTGCTGTAAGGGTCCTAAAATCTATATTAGATCCATCTAAAGAGGTCTTAATAAACTGCCGTACAAATCTGCTATTTCCAGGTTGACATATGTTCCCAGATTTGTCCTTTTAGAGATTGATTCTTACTGTTAAACTATCTTCTCTTGGCTGATTCAAATATCTGTGTAAATCAAGAATTTAATCTTTCATAAGTAATCCTCATGAACATATTTACCTTAAGTCCTCTCAATATGCCCCATACAGTTCATTTTGTGGATTAGATTGCTGTAGGGATAACCCCCCTTGAGTTAGATAGGACATCTAACCTTAAAGAGAAAAAGATAATACCATGGAGGTGACAGTAGGTAGTTTGCTATTGGTTGTCTTCATGTTCTCGTATGTGTGGCTGGGACTTTTCTACTTAGTGTGAACTTGGGAGGTAAACCGTACATGCCCCAATGGAGTCACCTAGTAAAATGTGCCTTTGGAATATATTCCATCCATCAATCAATACTCCACACCTTTGCCCTTCACTTGATGATGAAAAGTGCTTGGGCAAGATAGAACAAGGTGCATGGCATCCAAATCTCTCCCCATAATCTGCAATTGCCACAGGACTCCAAGGATCTTTTGCTTTGCTTGAGAGAGAGGAAAGCCCATGAAAATGTGAAATGACCCAGAATTTTCAGGGGGTAACACCAGTGACCACTTCGTCATTAATAAAGTTTCATTGTTGCTTTTTTTCATTTCTGTATATATCTGCTTTCATGTTCTTTTTGCCTGTTTGTGTTATTTTTTTGATACGATTTCTTTTTCACCTGCTGAGTTACGGGAAAAATAGTGGGTTTTAGCCTTTTGAATTGAGGGATAGCAGATATTCAGTTGCCAAACTAAGAATTGGCATTTTACTACAAAGATTTTTATACACAATGCACATTGACATCTAGATTTCAAAGTGTCTTTTTCCTTTTGATTAGGCTCTTGAATCATGAATGTTAAGTATGTGCACTGTGCAGAGTAACTGTGTCTTGATGTTTAATGAATTCTCTTTGAGTTGGTCTTGTTTTATTAGAGGATTATCATTACTTTGTGCGATGCAGGTAAATAATGCAGCAACTGCTGATTATGGAAATAGTTATGAAGAACAAAAACTGGTTATGCAATCAAATTATTGGGGGGTTAAAAATGTAACTAGAGGGCTTCTTCCTCTTCTTAGACCGTCTTCTTCAGGTGCCCGAATTATCAATGTCAGTTCGCATCTTGGAATGTTAGAGGTAAGATTTATATAATATACTGACTCCTTTTACATGTATTTCAAGTTTATAAGCATTATATATTTGTGTAGATTTACATTTGTTAACAATGTTCAATAGGCATCAGATGCAAACAAATTCACATGTTTTGCTGCAACTAGGTGAACATGGCTGGGTTCTACCATATACTGACTTAATGTGTTCACGGCAAACCATATATCTGGTCTTGTATTTGTCAAATACCTTAGTGAGCCAATAATCTGTCTATATAGTGTGACATCTATTCTTTCCGAAGAGTCATTATTTAGGAGCTTCAGGTTTGTGACAATTAGAGTGTTCATTGCCTTGCAATCCAACATCCCAAATCTCTTTAGGATCTCAACTGCATAGTTTCCTTGGTTTAGGAAGATTTCATCTGGGAACTGCCATACTTCAAGGCCTAGGAAGTAATGCATAATGCCAAGATCTTTCATTTCAAATTCTGTCGCAAGATTTTTCTTACATTCATTGATGAGCTTCTCCTTTCCTGTCAAAAATAGATCATCTACATACAATAGTAATATCATGATCCTGTCATCTTCAACCTTATAACAAAGGTTGAAATCTTCTTTACTTTTGGTAAAGCCTAGGCTCATCAGGAAGTAATCAATTCTTCCGTACCATGCTCTGGGTGCTTGCTTTAATCCATATAATGCTCTCTTTAGTTGGCACACATGTGTTTTCTTGTCATGTGTGTCAAAACCTGGAGGTTGTTCAATATACACTTCCTCTTCTATGACACCATTTAGAAAGGTTGTCTTTACATCCATTTGATGTAATTTCCATCTCATCTTGGAAGCCAAAGCAAGAATGGTTCTGATTGAGGTATATCTAGCTATTGGTGCAAAAGTTTCTTCATAATCAATCCCTTCTTTCTGAGAGAATCCTTGTGCGACAAATCTTGCTTTGAACTTTTCAATACTACAATCAGCGGAATGCTTTGTCTTAAAAATTCATTTGGAAGAGACCATTGTTTTATCCTTTGGTCTTGGCACCACTTCCCAAACTTCATTCTTTAAAATAGATTGATATTCTTCAATCATGGCATCCATCCATTCCTTCTTCTTTGAGGCTTCTTCAAAACATGTAGGTTCTTCGTCAACAAAGTTACACATTAATGCTACGTAGTTGGAGTGGAGTCTTAGTCTCTTGCTTCCTTCTGGTGCACCATATCTTTCTGCTTCTTGAATTATATCACGAGCCCAGGCTCGTCTTTTCCTTGTTGAGTTTGTTTCATGAGGTGTCTCTATAGGTTCTTGTGGTTCTACCATGTCTTGAACTTCTGGTATAGGATCTTCTTCATCTCTAACTGGTGGTTTACTGATCTCTACTACTCTGGGAGTCTTTTCTTCTTTTTCATCCACATGGGTCTTTCTGGATTTGTTGAAGGCTGCATCTTCATCAAATGTGACATCTCTGTTGACCTCAATTTAACGAAAACCTGGAATATAGATTTTGTATGCTTTCGACTGATCACTATATCCAACAAACATTCCCTTCTTTCCTAAGGGGTCCAACTTTGATCTTTTCTCTTTGGGAACATGTAGGTAAACAGGAAAACCAAATATCTTCAGGTGATTGAATTCAGGCTTTTGACTAGTAAACATTTCTTCTGGAGTTTTTTCTCCAAGCATACCGTGGGATAATTTTTTCTGAACATAGACTGCGGTCTTTGCTGCTTCAACCCATAAACACATGGGTAGATCTTGATCATGAATCATGTCTTTGACTGCTTCCATGATAGCTCTATTCTTCCTTTCTGCTACTCCATTTTGCTGTAGTAAGCTCCCTCTTAATCCCAGCTTCTTTGCAGAAGTTCTTGAATTCATTTGAAGTGAATTCTCCTCTGTTATTAGATCTTAATATCTTAATCTTCTTTTCAGAGAGATTCTCCACAAGAGATTTGAACTCTCTGAACTTTTCAAATACTTCATCTTTCCTTTTTAAGAAATATATCCAAGTATTACATGAGTAGTCATCAATAAAAGAAACATAATAGACATACCCGCTTAAGGAAGTAGTTGACATTGGTCTGCACACATCTGAGTGGACAATTTATAGTATCCCTTTTGCTTTACTATTACTGCTTGGAAATGGATTCTTGGTGTTTTTCCCTTGAGCATATCCTTTGCATACCCCTTCATTGTTGATCTAGATTTTTGGTAGACCTGTTACTGTTAAGATTCTATATGCTATGCTATATTATCAACATTCAATTCAATTTCACAACAATAGCATATATAGGATCACTGAAAGAAACAGTATCACAAGATCAACACAGATTTACCCTGGGAAAACCCTAAAGGGAAAAACCCAGCAAGAAAAGCTTCCTCAATATAGATGATAAAAAAGATAAAACTTCAGACTGGTCCTTCTCCTCCTTGCAGATAAAACTCTCTCTATCTCTCATGCACTACACAAGTGTGTGTCTGTCTGTTTCAAATGAGGAGCGCCTCTCTCTATTTATATTCTTCCTCTCACTTAACTTTTCACTCAACTAAGTCGGCCCTACTAAACTTGACTGGGCCGACTTCTCTAGGAGGACTCAAAACAACTTAATATTATATTTAGGAGGGTGCTAATGACCCGACTTACAACGGAGGGTTATCCTCATGACTCTCTACTGACTTAATACAATAATATCATCCTGACGGAGGAATAATAACATCTCCGAAAGGTTCCATCAATAAAATACATTTAGAATATTCTTTGAAGTTACAATAATTCAACACTCCCCCTTAACGAGAAGGGTATTCTACAACAACAACAACAGCAGTAGGAGAAGGAGAGAGAGAGCATATTCAACATCATCAGGGTGATACATCTATAAATCATTGGAAGCTTTTCATCATCTTTGACATATAGTCTTCATCTTCAATTTCAGCAGCAACAACACTTTGATCATTCGGTCGACAACATCATCATCAACATTTTAGTCTTTTCAATAGCAACATCATCATCAACAATACTTGGACCTTTCGATCATCATAATCATCATCAACAATACTTTGAGAAACATCATCAACAATACTTTGATCTTTCGATCAACAACATCATCATCATCAGCAACAGCCTGCAATCCACAATACGAAGACGAAAGTCTACGGATCACTTTAGGACTTAAGTCCAGGGATGATACAATCCTACTACATTCTCGAAGACTGAAGTCTCCGGATACTATTACAGGATAATCACTCCCTATCACTTTAGGACTTAGGTCCAAGGATGATGCAATCCTAGCACATTCTCGAAGATCGAAGTCTCCGGATACTATTACCGGATAATCACTCCCTATCACTTTAGGACTTAGGTCCAAGGATGATGCAATCCTACCACATTCTCGAAGACCGAAGTCTCCGGATACTATTACGGGATAAGCAATCCCTATCACTTTAGGACTTACGTCCAAGGATGATGCAATCCTGCTTCTTTCTCTAAGACATAAGTCTACAGATCACTTTAGGACACATGTCCAGGGATGATACAATCCCACTTCTTTCTCGGAGACAAAAGTCTATGGATCACTTTAGGGCAAGCGTCTAGGGATGATACAATCCCATTGCAACATCACTGCTCCCCCTTTCGGGGAAGGTCTTTTCGAACAACACCAAGCTTGTCTCGAAAGTATTCAAACTTTATTCGAGACAGAGGCTTTGTCAACACATAAGCAACTTGTTCATCGTTACTCACATACTGGAGCTTTATGGCTCCCTTCTGTATCATATCTCGAATGTAGAAATACCAGATTTCTATTTGCTTTGATTTATCATGGAACACTGGGTTCTTTGTCATCTTTATACAACTCTGGTTATCACATAGAATCACTGTGGTATGCAACTCCAGGTTAAATAGACTTGACATCAGCTTCCGAAGCCATATGGCTTCACAACTAGCAGAGCAAGCTGCTATGTATTCTGCTTCAGCCGTGCTAAGAGCAACACTGGATTGTTTCCTGCCAAACCATGAAATCATAGCAGACCCTAGACAATAACATTCACCTGATGTGCTTTTCCTGTCTGAGACACTTTCAGCCCAATCTGCATCTGTATAGCCATACAATTTGTCGTCATGGTTTCCATTATAGTATAGACCAAAGTCTATTGTTCCTTTTAGATATCTCATCACATGTTTTGCAGCTACCAGGTGAACACGTCTAGGTTGAACTAGATACCGACTCAAGGTGTTCACAGCAAAACAAATGTCTGGTCTGGTATTTGTTAGATAAATCAACGACCCAATAATCTATCTGTATTGAGTCACATCCACTAATTCTGATGATTCATCAGCCAACAACTTCAGGTTGGTATCCATGGGTGTGTCCATGGCTTTACATTCCAACATATCAAATTTTTTCAAAATTTCTACTGCATACTTTCCCTGATTGAGAAAGATTCCTTCTGAGTTCTGCCATACCTCCAGACCTAGAAAATAATGCATTAACCCAAGGTCTTTCATTTCAAATTCCTCAGCGAGCTTCTTCTTGCATTCTACAATCTGTTTCTCATTCCCTGTCAGAAATAGGTCATCCACATATAAAATAGTATGACAGGTTCATCTTCTATAACCTTGAAGTAAAGGTTAGGGTCGGCTTTACTCTTGGTAAAGTCCAAGCTCGTCAGGAAACTATCTATCCTTCCATACCAAGCTCTAGGAGCTTGCTTCAGGTCGTACAGGGCCTTCTTCAACTTGCGTATGTGAGTTCGTCTGTCTTCAACTTCAAATCCTTGTGGTTGTTCTATGTATACTTCTTCCTCAATCACACCATTCAGGAAGGCTGTCTTTACATCCATCTGGTGTAAGTTCCACTTCATCATGGATGCAAGTGCCATGGTGGCTCTAATCGAAGTATACCTTGCTACTGGTGCAAGTTTTTCTTCATAATCAATTCCCTCTTCCTGAGAGAAACCTCTAGCCACAAATCTTGCCTTGTATTTCTCTATACTTCCATCAGCTGCATGTTTTATCTTGCAGATACACTTGGAAGATACCACACTCTTGCCTTCTCTTTTGGGAACCATATCCCAAACATCATTCTTCTTTATTGATTGGTATTCTTCCGTCATTGCTTCTACCCATTCTTTCTTCTGTACTACATCTTCATAGTTTGTGGGTTCTTGATCTACAAGATCACACATTAAAGCTACATAGTTGGAAAATGGATTGGGCTTCTTGCTTATCCTTGTGGAGCCTGCTGCAGTTCCATATCTTTTTGCTTCTTGTATAATTTCTCTTGCCCAAGCAGGCTTTCTCTTCCGTGATATCTCCATCGTGGGAGGTTCTTATGGTTCTGTCATATCATGATCTTCAGGTGTTTCATCTTCAGGGAGGAATGTAGCCTCTCCATTTCTAGGAGGTGCATCTTCCTCATATACTTCTTCATGTTGATATTTTCTGGATTTCTTGAGAGCTGCTTCTTCATGGAATGTTACATCTCTACTGATTTCCATGTGATGGAATCCAGGAATGTAAATTCTGAATGCCTTGGATACTTCATAGTATCCAACAAATATTCCCTTCTTTCCGGAAGGGTCCAACTTTTTTCTTTTGTCTTTCAGTATGTGAACATATACTAGACAACCAAATATCTTGAGGTGACTTACTTCAGGCATCTTACCCGTGAACATCTCCTCTGGAGTCTTGAATCCAAGGGCACTGTGAGATATTCTATTTTGTACATAGACAACAGTTGTTGCTGCTTCTGCCCATAGATGCATTGGAAGATCTTGATCATATATCATTGTCTTCAATGCCTCCATGATGGTTCTATTCTTTCTTTCCGCAACACCATTTTGTTGAGGATTGTAGGGAGTAGTTAGTTCCCTCTTGATTCCAACATATTTACAAAAGGCTTCAAATTCTTTTGAAGTATATTCTCGGCCATTGTTTGATCGGAGTGTCTTGATTCTTTTGTCCGAAAGGTTTTCTATCAAGGCTTTGAATTCCTTGAATTTTTCAAACACTTTGTTCTTTGCTTTCAAGAAGTATATCCATGTTTTTCTTGAATAGTCATCAATAAATGTAATATAGTATTCAAAACCACTCAAGGATGTGGAGGACATTGGACCACATACATCTGAATGAATTAATTCCAACGTACCTTTAGTTTTTGTTTCACTCTTTGGAAATGGATTCTTGATATTCTTTCCTTTTGCACATCCTTTGCAAATGCCTTCATGGTTGATCTTCAAGTCTGGTAATCCCATCACTACTTTGTTCACATGAGGTAGTGCTTTGTAATTTATGTGGGCAAGCCTCCTATGCCACAGTTCACTAGGGTTAGTGGTCTCATGAACAAGGGCTGTTTCTAAATGTCCCTTGAGTTTATACAAGCCTCCTTCTTCTTCACCGATGACAATTGCATCTTCAATTGACTTTCCTTTGGGCCACATGAGTACTTGTCCATCTATGAATGCAACTCTATATCCTTTCTTATCTAATGCTGAGATAGAAAGTAAGTTCTTCTTTAGACCTGGTACATATAAAACTTCCTTCATCTTCAGGGGGTTTCCTGAATCAAGCTTGTAGCTTGCTTCACCAATTCCTTTGATTGGATATTGATAATCATCTCCTAGAGATACTTTCTGAGGAGAGTTCTTTTCTTCATGTTTTGACAGAATTTTCTTTTGTCCCATCATATGCTTTGAAGCACCACTATCAATAAGCCATGTGTCTTCTCCAAGTGTTACAGACCCAAAGAGTGCAGACAATAGTACATACTCTTCTGCATCTTCTTCTCTTGCTTGCTTTCTCCGAGGTCCTTCTTCTTCTTCTTCATCCTCATCTTCAGCTAGATGTGCATGATGTCTTTTGTTGTTGTTCCTCTTCTTGTATTCTTCTTTCTTCAAAGGACAATTTTTGGCAATGTGTCCTATCTTATCACAATTGAAACATTGAAAGTTGGAGTAGTCCCTCTTTGGGAAACTTTCTCTTGTTCTTTGGAACCTTCTGGGAGGTTGAGACTCCTTGTGGTTTCCCTTCTTGAAGTTGGGTTGCTTCTTCTCTTGATATGGGTGGCTAGGGCTTGATCATCTTCCTCAGTAGAGCTTCTCTATTGGCCACTCTAGCTTCCTCTTGAACACAATCTTCCCATACAATATTAAACTTCATGCTTTCCTTTCTGGCACACATAGTTTGGATGAATGAATCCCAGGGTCTAGTGAGACCATTGAGAGCAGTCATAACCAACTCATCTTCATCAAGGGTGTCTCCAATGGCTTCTAGTTGTTCCTTGAACTGGGAGACCCTTGTGAAATAGTCCTGGATGGATTCTCCATGACTCATCTTGGTGCTCTTCAATTGAGCTCTTAGATTCATCTTTTTGTTGATGTTTCTTCCTTCATACATCCTTGCTAGGACATCATACATTTCTTTCGGAGTCTTCTTGGATGACACTTGAGGGATCAAGTGATCATTGATAGAGTCAACAATAATCCTTTGTGCCCTAATCAGATCCTTTTTGTGCTTCTTCTTAGCTTCAGCCTCATCAGGTTCTGCAACTTCTTTCTTGATATATTTGTCAAGATCATTCTCCTTGAGAATGAGGCCAATTCTGTATTTCCATGCTCGGTAATTCTCTATGCCTTCTAGTTTGTCCTCAAGCTTGGTGCTTGGGGCCATCTTGTCAGGAGATTACAAAAAATTGAAATTCTTGAAAATGAGAAACCGATCTTACCCAAGAGATGTGCTTGACTGAGGCGAGTTGACTGGTGTGCTTGGTTTCTGGAGATCTCAAGTCTTCACCTTTCAAAATTGACTTGCGAGATTCTACGGTGCAGTTTTCTGGATTTCTGCAGTTTTCTGGTCCAGTGTCAAACTAGGGTTTGACTTTCTCGGAGATCTACCCACTCAAAAATTTCGATCTTAGGCTCAGTGGATGCGCTCTAAGAGGGCGCAACTTTCTATGTAGTCAGGTCTTCAAAAATCCAATTTTCTCCGAAACCCTAATTTCTTATCGGAGAGGGAAAGAGGGATTTTTCACCTTGTGAAAGCTGTCCTATTCAGGTTAGCTCTGATACCATGCTAAGATTCTATATGCTAAGCTATATTATCAACATTCAATTCAATTTCACAACAACAGCATATACATCATCACTGAAAGAAACAGTATCACAAGATCAACACAGATTTACCCTAGGAAAACCCTACAGGGAAAAACCCAGCAAGAAAAGCTTCCTCAATATAGATGATCAAAAAGATAAAACCTCAGACTGGTCCTTCTCCTTGCAGATAAAACTCTCTCTTCTGTCATGCGCTACACAAGTGTGTGTCTGTCTGTTTCAAATGAGGAGCGCCTCTCTCTATTTATATTCTTCCTCTCACTTAACTTTTCACTCAACTAAGTCGGCCCTACTAAACTTGACTGGGCCGACTTCTCTAGGAGGACTCAAAACAACTTAATATTATATTTAGGAGGGTGCTAATGACCCGACTTACAACGGAGGGTTTTCCTCATGACTCTCTACTGACCTAATACAATAATATCATCTTGACGGAGGAATAATAACATCTTCGAAAGGTTCCATCAATAAAATACATTTAGAATATTCTTCGAAGTTACAATAATTCATCACTCCCCCTTAACGAGAAGGGTATTCTACAACAACAACAACAGCAGTAGGAGAAGGAGAGAGAGAGCATATTCAACATCATTAGGGTGATACATCTATAAATCATTAGAAGCTTTTCATCATCTTTGACATATCTATGAGCCAAGTATCACTTCCATGAGAGATTGATCTTGTGAGGGCTGATATCAACACATATTCTTCATTAGAGTCTTCATTCTCTCTGGTCCTCTCTTCATCTAATTCATTTTCTTCGACTGCATGGGCATGGAACTTTTCGTTCTTCTTTTTGAACTTGTTTTTGTTCAGTGGACAATGTCTAGAGATATGTACTAACTTATGACATGTATAACATTCATAGGATGAGTAATCCTTCTTAAACTTCTTACCTTTCTTGAGTTCTAGTGATCTACTTGTTGGAAATCCTCAATCCTTCCTTTTATTTCTTCCATTCTTTGTATGCACAGCTAGAGCTTGATCTTCATTTTCATTTAACTTCTCTTCTCTATTTACTAACCTTCCTTCTTCTTGTGCAAATTCCTCCCATAGCTTGCTGAATGTGGTTGGCTTTCTTCTAGCGCATGTTCCTCTGATGAAGGAACCCCATTCTCTTGGAAGACCATTTGGAGTGGTCATCACAACTTTAGCTTCTTCTACCATGTCACCAATGGCTTGTAATTGTTCTTTGATTTGAGATACTCTGGAGAAGTATGACTGCATAGTTTCTTCCTTTTGCATCTTCACACCCGTGAGTTGGTTTCTAAAGGTCATTCTCTTGTTGATGTTTTTCCCTTCAAACATATTGGTTAGTGCATCAAACACTTCCTTTGGAGTATTCTTTGAGGACACTTGGGAGATCAAGTGATCCTTAATAGAGTTAGCTATGATCTTCTTGATTTTGATCATATTGTTCTTTTGTATGGATTTTGCCTCTTCTCCCTCTGGTTTCTTGACCTCTTCTTTGATGTATCCATCTAGGTCATGCTCTTCAAGGATGAGCATAATTCTATGCTTCCATGCTCTGAAATTCTCTGCTCCCTCAAGCTTTTCATCTAGCTTGGTACTGTTTGTCATCTTTTACTGAATGAGAACATCAAATGGAAAGATAGGAGATAGTACTTACCGGCTTGAGGACCTTTTCTGGAACCAACTTTAGGAAGACCTAGGGGTTGACTAGAAAACCCTAATTTTCTAGCTGAGATCACTTGTAGATCTGAGAGGAGGAAACCTCCCTAAGGTGAGCTTGGCTGTATCTTGCTTTTTCGGAGTCTGAGGATGGAACCTTGAAAAATATGATGCCCTAATTTCTCTCGACAGCAGTGAATTAGTGATAGGTCAAAAAATGAAAATCCTCAGAATGAAAATCTACTTCGACAAAAAGATGCACCCTCCTAGGGAGAGTTGAATGGACCTTCTTTTTCGGTTGATCTATGGAGGGAGGTCTCCGGAATAGTGAACCCTTTTTTGTTGGATTGTAGGATGAGTTGTTGGACAATGTCTTCTTTCAAGTTGGATCTGATACCATGTTAAGTTTTCTATTCAAATAGAACACATGATCATTGAAAGAATAACAAGCACAACAGAACAAGAGAGAACATAAAGATTTATCCTAGGAAACCCTCGTGGGGAAGAAAACCCAACAAAATTTCCTCTATATAGACTTCACCCAAGTACAGTGTAAAATCCAAAGAACAAGACTAGACTTCTTCTTCTCCTCCAAATGGACTATTTCTTCTCTCTCTAGTGCAACTGCTTGAGTTCTGTTTGTGTCCAAATGAGTGAGGCACCTCCCCTATTTATACTGATCAGTGGAGAAGCCTAATAACCCAACAGGGCTGACTTCTCGTCCCAATCAGGGCCGACTTGCTTGGGGAGACTCAAAAATACATTTTAATAATACTTTTTGTGGGTACCACTGACCCGGCTTACGACGAAGGTTTTACCTCAAGACTTTACAAGACCAATTACATCAATGACATTCCTAATTAGAGGAACACCATCTCCGAAGAGGTAATAACATTAATACAAATTATAATATCTTCCGGAGTTAAATTTCTTTAACAAAATCCACCACATCCTCTTGCACAATCCCATCGCTTACAACCACTAATAGAGATTCGATTGTTCCCTCCTTCACTGCAAGAAACATATCTTCATTTTTTCAAAGGAGTTGTGAATTGAACAATGTCGTTCTTCATTCTTCCAATTTTTTTGTCATACTATCTTTCCCCACCATTTATACCTCCCTATAGACCTTGATCCCCACTCCTTCACCAATATGACGCACTTTATGACGTCCTTGGGTAGTCTCCTCCCATCATCATGCTTCTTGTTCTTCAATACAAATATAGATACGGAGTGTGGGAGTTGAACAATAGTCTAGCAGTCGCCGAGGAGGGATTACCAACATAATTCTTCAAGCATGATATTTCTTCTCTTTTAGACTACATTGTAGATCTATTTAACCATGTTGCTTGCTTGGGATTTCCATCAGCCTAGTCCTACTACACTATTGATTTGATACACAAATTAGGGACTAGGAATGATCCAAACAGTTACAGGACAATCATGTTGGGGCACACTTTCTCCAAACTCTATGCTTGAGATATGTCTCCTGAGGGCTAGAGGGCAGACATGTAGCTATTAGAGGAGCTTGAGAGACATCCATTGGGGCTAGAGGGTAGGCAGATTTCTTTCTTGTGCATTAGATTATTGATCATATTCTCACCCTATAAGCCATCATTATGCAGGAAAGACATCGCTCTTCAAGAGTCTTTTGCTACTTTTTAGACTTTTGGAAAGGTTTTGGCTCAATTTTGAGGGAGGTCCTCTTCTAGCAACTTTGTATCATCAACATATTAGAGACCTTTATCACGACCATCATGCATCTCTACGACTCTGTCTTGGGCCACTTGGACACAACACATAGGCTATTTGATTTCATTCAAGCAATATTGGGGTGAAGGAAAGGTGTTCTCTCTCCTCATCCGATTTGGGATCTATGTTGATGAGATGGAGTCCTTCCTAAAGGAGCATATTTATCCTAAGGATATTTATGTTCTTTATTAGGCCTAATCTCCATCCTCTTTTTGATAGTTCATGTGATCCTATTGGCATCTACCCCTTAGGGTTTGTAGAGATAGTTGTATGCCCTATCTATGTTTTGCGGTCTTAGGTAGATGATGCTCAAATTGGGTAAAACCAAGGTGATGATCTTTAACGACCTGAAGAGTGTCCTTGCAGATTTCCATTTCTTATTTCAAGGAGAGGAGGTTGAAATCAACACAACCTATTATTGCTTGGGACTCTAGTTCTTAAGACCAATTATCACAAATTTTATAGCAACCAAATTAAACTATACGATTCAGAATAGCAAAGAGTGCTAATTGCTAAGACCGTGACACCTCGAGAATCCTACCCTCCAAAAAATGTATTGGTTGCCACTCTATGTAGATTTCTCCTCTCTTTTAGCTTCCTCGAACTCTAAGGGTGAACTTGGGTAGCTATGGGAGGTGACCCAAGTTTGGATTAGAGTCCAAACCCCTTTTTGATCACAACATGATACTAGTGAATGATTGACAATGTAATTAGGAAAAGTACCTTGTTGATATTTCCTAGATCTATGAAAGATATTGAGCTAGGGTTTTAGCGGATTGGCTATGTTTTTAGGAAATAATGGAAGAATGCAATCCAATTCAAATGAAGCCAAGCTCAACATTAAATTAACCATAGAGATATAGAAATGGAGAAGCTAGGGTGAATATATTGAAGTCGTTTTCCCTTATATGATGGTCAAATGGTAAACTTGGAACAAGAAAAGACTTGGGATGATGTTAATGGCAAACCTTAGCACCAATTCTACTTACTTCAGACAAGAGATCACACAATCAACGAAACAAGCAAGTCGTCCACAATTTGCAAGTCAATTGGGCCTCCCAACCCAGGGCGAATTGATAAATAAAGGGATACGTGCTTTGAGTGGGAAATGGAGTTAAAATAAATTCATGGGGGTTTGAGATGACATCCTCAAGGGCGAATGAAGGTGATCTTAAGATAAATTCAGCCCTTCCACAAGAAAATCGGTCTCCAAACCCTAAGGAGAAAATATTTCAATGTCGAACAGATGGATAAATTGAGTCACATGGAATCAATAGGGTCTATGGTGATGCCCTCAAAGGAAAATGAAAACCCCCCTTAAGAGAATCAACCTTCCTCAAAAGAAATGTGATTTGCAACTAAAGAAAAAAATGTTCTTTAATTAAATGACAAATGGTTTGAAGAGTTTCTGGAAATGAATTGAACACATACCTACATCCCAAGCACATTTGTGAGTTTGTCTCAAAGCTCAACATCATTATATAGCTCGTCCTCTCTTCTCCTCAAGTCACACTTGTGAAAATTTGGTAGATTCTACCCATAGTTTTAAAAATCAGAATCGGAGTCAGAATCGGTCAAGGGTCAACTCGGAATCGGAATCGGTAATGAATCGGTCATAAATCGACCGATTTGAATTTAATGACTCGGTTTACTAAAAAATACATAAAATATTTAAATTTTAAAGAAAAACAACATTTTCAAGATTTTAATCCATGATTCCAAAGCATTAGAGACAAAATATCTAAAGGCTGCTCATGTATATACCATATAAGAGTGAATATATTAAAATCACACAAAGTGCATTGTGCAATACATATCTAGGAGACTGGGACTAGAACAAAATAAATAATCGATGAGGCCTATAGGTTACCTATAGGCTATATGGTATACAGAGTCCAAAAAACATGCTAGATACTTAACTACATACTACATAGTCAGTTGTCATACATCATCAACTACACACTATATAGTCCACTGTCCCCATGGCTTGCTCTTGCTCACACAATCACATTGTTTGCAAATTGCTACTGTTGCAGCGCTGCTCCACAATGAGAATAGGGAATAGGTGTAGGGAAATAAAGGGTGAGGGGCGGGGGGTTCATTAAGTAGATTTAGGCCCTAGGGTTAGGTTAGGTTAGGAAAAAAGAAAGAAAACAATGAAATTTCTGTGTTTTTCAAGTCTGCAGACCCCCCATGTCTGAAAGTAAAACAAATCTGAGTAAAAACTTTGAGAGTAAAAAATCGCCCAATTTTTTAGATAAATCGACCGATCTAACCAGTTTGGTACCAAACTGGCCGATTCGATGTTTGAATCGGCCGGCTTGGTACGGTCGACCGAACTGATTTACAGACCGATTCGGTTTGGTTTGCCTTCAACTCGGTGAATCGGCCGATTCCGAAACCGATTTCATCGATTTTTAAAACTATGATTATACTTACAAAACGAAAGAGATCACGATTAGAGAAGCTAAATAGCAATAACCAAACAATGATCTAATCGATCTACAAATAAAATGATCTACATTAGACAAAAAATAAACGGAAAAAGAAAAATGGTTGAAGCAAATTGTTCTCATTCACAAATTACTCCTTGTCGGAGAGAGAGTCCCCAATATGCCCACATTATCAATTGGAGAAATCGGCCCTCCTTTTTCCTGTAGATGAAGCACCACAAAATATTTGTCCAAGAGAAGACGAAAATCGATCTAGTGGCAGAAGGAGATTACAAAGACAAAAATCGATCCCATATTGCTCAAGATACAAGAGATGTGAGGCACAAAACAATTTGATGTTATTTATCCAAGAGCTAAAAATCCCTTACAAATGAGGGGCGCACTCCCTTTTATAGCTACGAGAGGAGCCAAATCCCTAACCGACTTTTTGATAAACGATTGAGATTAAAAGATAAATAATCAATGGTAGATATTTAATCTCACTTTATCACATGGATCAAATTGGAAAAAGTTAAATCTAAGTGAGGGGGCGAATTACCTCTTACAACCCATTTTTACAACTTGAAAAATCATTCTTTTGGCAAGTTTGATGCCTAGGGGACATGGGGGGATCATTAGGGGGTCCCACCTATATATCTTTAAGTTATAACTTGATTTACATGCCTTTATTTTAGTTACTTTGCTCAATTTCGATCCCAAGAGTAGAATGCATCCCACAATGAAGAGATGCCAAGTAATATTATGTGTTGTGCTAGGAATGTGGTGGAAATGTGTCTAGGGGACATAACCCAAATCACCTTTTGCCATTCATTAGTTCCAAGTCATACATTTCAAGTCTTGGTCATCTTTTAATTGATTAATTTTTGGCTATAAACCTCTGTAAATCGTCAATTTGCCCACAACTGACTCTTTCCTTTCCCGAAATGATGATCTGACTACACGGATGGATCAAGAATCATTAAATACACTAGGATCCATTACTCATTCACCCTTAGCCAATCTATCATTGTCTCTGTGATGAAGTCACCAAGATTTTAATTAAAAATTGCTTAATTATTTTCCCGTTGACTTTATAAAATCATTGAATTAAGCCATTTCTTCAGCAACAGATGATTGGAGTTGTCCAATTGGCCTCCAACGACACTGATATGTAAATTGATAACCTGTAATGGGGTCTTTGTGCGGGTTTGACTCGTTGACCAAGTCAAATCAAGGTTTGACCACGTCAAAAAGTCAACAAAATGCCAAAAATTGACCCTGGCTCAAAATAATCAACTTAACATGTATGAAGCCTACGAGAGGTGTTAGCACTTATCATGATTAATATTAGTAAATGACTAGATGCTAAGTTTTTCCATTCACACAGTGGTCAATGCAAAAATAACAAGAGCAAGACATTAACATAGTGCAATACAAGACAAAAGGATAGTTCTACATACATACTCTTATTCACATTAAATGTACACAATGTAATCTATAGATCAATCCTCCCTCTCTTGGGTGACAAACAGAGTGAATAAGTTTCTAAGGTTTTGGTCAAAGTGGAGTTGACTTTTGGATAGACATGATTTTCCTTTGAAGAGAGGGATTGTTAGGGGCGTCTACGACATTTGTTGCAGTGGCGAACACTAGGGAAGGCATGTGTCTCACAAATGGATGAAGTGCTTAGAAGGCACCCTTTCGACTCTAACAAGCCCCTTTTATTTCATAACTTTATAATTTGCATTTGCTTTGAATTTCATTTGATTTCAGATATTTCACTTTTACTTTCACTTTGCATTTCTTTGGATAAATCATTTAAGTGCACTTTGCAGTTGCATTCCTTAGTTAGCTAGCCTCCAAAGGTATTGACCTTGGATAGCCTTGCAGGCCCCAAATAATGACATGGCCTTCGCTCCGCTACCAATGAGCATCCTAGCCTTGATGGAGTTCCCACAGTAATTCCTTTCTACAGGCAAGTAGGCGGTACATCAAACAAAGGATGAGTACCTACTCCCTTGGACACTAACTAATTTCAAGGACGGGGAACTTGGTTCGACTCTAAGGGATAAACTTCTGGTGACTAGGCCAACCTCACTGCATTCAATCATCTTGGGTGCAAGACGAGAAAGATCATCAGGTCTAAATTCAAAGCCACACACTTCAAAGTTGAGACACGAGAGAAACATGGGGGGCACTCAAACATATAGGTCACAGAGGGGAAGTCTGCAGGTTGATCAGTCTTGTCCAAGTCAAAGGAAGGTGGATGAGATGGATAATGTGGAAAAAGGTCAAGCGCAAAATCCAAGAACGAGGGAACTGATTTATACATTACATCACCAATTAACCTAAAATAAAGCATGTGTATGAAACTATCAACCAATGCACCTATATAACTCTTGGCATGTCCTACTGGAAAACCGACCAATAAAATGACCTCTAGTGCATAACAATTTTAACATAGTTAGGAAACCAATAGAAATCATGACATCCATAAAATAGTACCTCTTCCATATACTTAAGCTTGCAGTTGCAACTATAATCCGTTGGAAAGGAAATAATACCTCTAGTTGAACTGCTATGTCCAAGTGATCGAAGGTCTGGAAATGCATGACAAGGGAGGTCATAAAGAGGGACCAAAGTGACTAGGGTGGCCCCACAAATGCTGCCCCTAAATCATCCAGCTGAACATATATGTATCATCCACCACTAATGAACTCTTGTAGTTATCTACCTCAAGTGTAAGGACTTAGCTCATGATTGACACTCTGGTTTGAAAAAATGATAAGTAGCCCAGCTACTATGTATGTGATAACAAGACCTAGATTTTGGTTGAGGAGAAAACTCCAACCTCAAATCATTAAAGGATATCGGTGCCTTGCTCTCCTCAAGTGACAGTGTTTGTAGAACCACTTCTAGGACATATTGTCCTAGATGGATCTCATGGGCTTTATCATTATTCCACGATACATTATGGTTTTGAGGTATATGCGCCTATCTTGCTTGTGCCGAAATAGGCCAAGACAAAGAGTGTATAGACACCATGCTTATTTGTATCGTCAACAACAAGAAGATTATTCCCCATGCCATTTTCGAGGTAGAATTTGTGGCCCATCCTTTGTGGCTCGAGACCATTTTTAGATCAGTCTTGTTCTTAGGTCATATTTGTTGTTTTGTTGACTTAGCTACTAGTAGGGATCATTGCCCATATTTTGCTTATTGCTCCTCATAGGCCTTGGCCACGAGCACACCTACAAGATTGGTTTACAGTTGCTGGTTCTAGAGGTCTCGAGTCTTCCTTGGTTAGTCAGCATCTTGATGGATCACCTCCCTCCTTTTAGGTATTCTTCAAGTGCCCCTTGACATCTCCTACTAAATAAGCAGGAGATGAACAAGATTATCAGAGATGACATACACAAGCGGTATAACCAAGTCACTTGGCTCGACCTACTAGGGGGTTTGAAGCCCAAGATAGATTTCTATGTAAAGGACTTCCTAGAGTTGAGAGTTGGGATCATTGTTTGACCCCCTTACATGCTACAATAGTGGATGTCGTGCTCAAGATCCCTTTGGGATAGTTTTGAGTGGGTTCACTTAGGATTTTGTATAGAGGTCGAGCATTAGATTCCATGGGAGGACAGGATTTGTGAGCTTTTCCATATATAGGAGAGTAAGCTGGATGATAAATTTATTTTCCAATGCCCAACTTACTATGATATTTGAGGATGTTTCCATTGCCTCTTCAAGGAGGGTTAGAGTTCTCTCTCCATCTTCTTTCGATACATGGTGTTGCCACCTTACACACACCTGGGGGGAAAGCGCAGCAGAAATCTTCAAGCTGCTTGGTGTGTCCTTGGGGGAAAGTCTCGAGTCAGGTGCTGTCCCCTGATCTTGACTCCTCCGTTTAGGCCATTCCTAACGGAGCCAAGGGGGGTAATCCCTACGAAAGAGTTTCTAAGGCTCTTGAAGTTTATTAGTTATGGATGAAGTGGTTGTTAGGAGTTGTTTAGAATCAAATTATTGAATCAAGATGTTTGCAAGTATGAAAAGTACTTCAACAACGTAAAATTATCAACATATACGGTTTAAGCAACAACAATACACTGATAATAAGCAAATGAAGAGTATTGTTGTAAAAGTAGATTAGTGCCAATGGAGTCAAATAAAAAATGCTGTTGAAAACGTAAAGTGTTTTGCAAATGTCTCTTGGTTTGTTTTAAGTTAAAAGTGGATTTAGATGAGTGGATTAGAAAGGGAAGGGCACTCCAGATATACTTGACGGTATGAGGAGTATGTCCAAAAATGTCATCAAATATCGCTCTATGCGAGGAAATGTGGGCTGGATTGGAGTCTAGAGGAGGTGTCCAACACTACGCCAATTAAGGGTGCACCCTAACGGTATCCTGAGGTCACTACCCAGTGGTTCCCGCTTCCTTTTTGAAATTTCCCCACAAGAGATTGAATCGAGGTGTTGGATTTTCGCCTTGTGAGATTCGTTGGAGTGTGAACTGAATTAAACTAGTCACCTGACTTCCTTTTTGATACAACCACTCTGGATCGGACGAACCATAGATGGTGTAGAGCATACGAGAAGGGAGTCCTTGGTTAATTTTAAGGATTTTAGTGCAATATTGTCTTGATTATTAATCCCCAAGGATCTCTTTCCAGGTCAATGTGTTGTCCGCCGATTGCACACCAGCATCAGAAATCTTCCGAAAGCTGTCTCCTCACTTGAGAAAGTGGGAGAGGTGTGACCTTGGGGGCAAGCACAGAGCTAGGTACTGTCACCTACTCCTAGCTCCTCCGTTTAAGCTAACTCCTAACGAAGCCAAGGGGGGTAGTCCCTAACAAAGAGTTTTCTATGGCTCAATGTTTTAAGTTAATTTTTAGATGTTATTGGATGTGGATGGGTGTTGTTTAGGAGTTACTGTGATTTAAAATGATTAATATTAGGGGGATGATGATTAATCAAAGCAATCCACGTTGCTAACAAGAGATCACACAGATAAGCAAAGATTCCAAACTTATAACTTAAGCATTCAGATATAATCAATTGAAATGGCCCATAGACAGTTGATCAAGACAGAAAATTAATCAAATATAACAAAGGACCAGTGCCTTATGGAGTCAAATAAATGCGTGAAATAAAGTCTAGGAATCAAGCTAGTGAGTATTAGGTTTTGCAAGTGCTCTTGGTAGATTTTAAAAGTTTTTGATAGTGGTCTTGCTTAGAGTGTCAACAAAAGTTTGTCAAAGCCGGGAGACTCTTCTAAGTTCCCTCCGTTGAAGACATGTCGGGCCCGCCCAGTATCCCAGGCTGGTATCGCCAAGATTGACTAGCTAGTCGAGAATCTAAGACAGCGGGAGGTTCCGGCGCCTCTACTAGGAAGGACTTTGGAAGAATCCCTACAACGCTGGTGCGTTGGTTACGGGTGTTTCAGTATTATTAAATTACTCTTGTAGGGTTTAAAGATCCAGTGTCGTTTCTGGGTATTCCGATCTGGGATCGGTCAGAGCATACTCCGGCAAGGAGGGGGGGGGAGTTAATTAATTAAAAGGGGTGTGTGTGTTGAAGGTTTTATTAAATTGATTAATTAAGACTCTTCGACAGAGAGCGCTCTTGACCCTGTCTTATGACAGTGGTCCAAGAGACTTAGCTAATCTAGATGAGACTAATGCAGGGATTATGCAAACCTAGGATGCTCTCCGATAGAGAGTGCTCTTGACTTGTGTTTTTGCAAGTTCAAGAGTCTTACTTAAGAGTTAATTGATTAAACAATGTAAATAAAAAGCAAAGATGACTTATTAAACTCTCCGACAGAAAGCACTCTTGATCCACCTTATGGTGTGATTCAAGAGATTTAAGCAGTTGATTTACTTAGAAAGATAAACAATTTAAAAGAGTAATCAAATTAATTAATGAATTAGAAGTGATGGATTAACAATTAATATTCTAAGCATAAGATGCAAATGATGATGAAAACAATCACATCTAATCTAAGCATGTAAAAGATGGACGCAACACAATCCTCCCCAAATGGGGGAGGATGGGAGTGGGGACTTAAAAACCCCACTCAAACAAAAGATGTTTTATTAAAATTATACAAATTGCCTTTAGGAATTTAATCCTTGAAAGGATTTTCAAAGGAAAGTATACAACTCTATTATTATTGCAACTTGCGTAAAAAGGAGAGTGATTTACTTTTACTTGGAGCTTTTCTTGAAACTTGCCAAAAGGGAAAATAAGAAGTTTGAATGAGAGCAAAAGAACAAGGCAAAAAAATGCTAAAATAAAAGGAAGCGGAGGGGAAGAAAGAGGGAAGGCAAAGAAGAAGTCAAAAACAAGAAAAAGGGAGGAATAGGACAGCGAACTAAGAAGTCAAGGGATGAACAAAATTGAAGAAAACGGGACAACGAACAATGAAATAAAGGGATGAACAAAATTGAAGAAAACGGGACAGCGAACAATGAAATAAGTGGCTGTCATAAAAAGTGCAAAACGGGACAGCGAACCATGAAATAAGTGGCTGTCATAAAAAGTGCAAAACGGGACAGCGAACCATGAAATAAGTGGCTGTCATAAAAAGTGCAAAACGGGACAGCAAACCATGAAATAAGTGGTTGTCATAAAAAACGCAAAACGGGACAGCGAACAAAAAGTAAAAGAAATGACCAAAAACAAGGTTAAAGGAAGCCCAAAAACTAGGGCAAAAAGAGGCAAACAAGGGAAGAAAGCTAGGGCACACTAGGGCTGTCCAAAATGGAAAAAAGGGATGGTAAAAGAGAGAAAAAACGGGGCAGCAATGAAGAGAAAGTGAGAAAAGACAAACAAGTCAAGGAGTAAAGGGGCTAGCAAGCAAGGAAACAAAAGAAGTCAAGGAGCAAAGGGAGAACTAGAGGAAGGAAGTTCGGTAACCAAGAAGTATTTAAATTTATGAAAGAATTTGAGATGGAACTTTGGAGGAAGATCTCCTTGTTTTTTCCTCTTGGAAAAAGCCAAACTCTCTGTAGGTCCTGAAAGTCAACAATGTTAGAAGGTTCTTATGATGATGGAGATGAGTTTGATGCAGCTGAGCTCGCACCCTTCTCCAAATGGCGAGATCTGTAAAGACAATCCAACTTGATACCCAGTGAGATCAAACAATAAAAACTAGTATGCTAGGAATATGCAAATCAAGATCAATACTTCATATAACTGAATATTTGTACCCATCTAGATCATGATAAACTTTGCATAATAAACCAACTTGACAGCAACAAATGGTAAATCTTATGTTCTAATAATAGACTTCTAAAGCTAGTTGTTTGATTCAACACATAATTAAAAAATTGAAAGCATGGAAAGAGATCACCTCATACAACACATCCACCAATGAAGAGACAATCCTGTAGACCTCCAAAGTCGAAAAGCTTTATTCAATAATATAATGATTACAATTTTTTGCAGAGTTTCTATGCCCAAAAGTCCATCATAATAGAGCTGAAAGAGCCTCTTTTTAACAAATGAGAGAGTGCTAAAACCCTAAAACCAAAAAATTAACCCTAACTAGCTTAGCCACCGAACAAAGAGCCCAGACCTAAACCGGAGAACCGGGAGTGAGGGGAGGCCTCCACCCAGGCAAGGCGCCCCCATTCCAAACCTGTGCACTGAAAACAAGCCAAGGATGAGGCCACACGTGTGAGTCTGAATGTAGGTAAGCTCATCCTTTAGGTCTGGTAGGAGCCTGAGCTAGGTTTGGGAAGCCCACTGATGGTGTAAGCTTCAGTCTTCACCTCGATCAAATCACCGGACCAATGAGAGAACTCCATCTCATCTTTAGTTGGAGATGACATGTCTGATAATTGATAATAAATTAATTGCTCTCTTAATGATGACTGAAGCTGAGTTATGATAACTCCAATCATCATAAGTGTTCCATGAGATGTCATTTAGCCTTTTATTTTACTGAATTTGGATTAATTTGGAGAGTTTTAGTTTTCTCCAAAATAATCATTTTTTTTACTAAAAATCATTTTTTTACTCAAAACTGACTTTTTTGAGTAAAAAGGCATTATGTGTTCAATTGCTGATCTGAAAGTTGGTTCTGACTGGCTGGCTGATCAAGAATGATTTTTGGCTTAAGGTTAGAGCCTTCAATCACTGAATTCTGAGTCCGGATCATGAATGGGTTTTTTCCATTTAATTTATGGAAAAATTAACCCAAAAAACTTAGGAAAAGTAATTAAAAATTAAAAAATAATTTTTCACTGTTCGAAAAATATTTTTTCGAAATTTTTTTATATGTCCAGATGACTTAGGACATGACCATGATCTACCTAAATAATGTCTAGTAGGTTTATAACACTTAGTTGGGCTCTAATAACCCCCCAAGGCCCAGAATTCAACATCGGGCATTCCAGCTTTAAAGGAAGCGGGAGAAAACCTCGTCAATTATACTCGGCTGAAGGCAAAGCATAATTGTCAGGGGCAAAAAACTCCCTGGAATACCCTATTTGAGATTCTACGTCTCAGGAGACCGAACCACTAAAAAATATCCTACTAGCACATTTTATTACAAACCCCGCGGGGCCATGGTCAAAATTATTAAAATAAAAAAGTGGCTAGCAAATATTGGCTAGACATGCAGACGGATCAACTGATACACTGGAATCAGACTTTGAACAAGTCTGTCAACCGGCGGCTCCTCAGGTAATCCAACTAAGTGCAAAATTAGTGGATGACACAATGATCATACTCGGGAAGTCAAGGGGGTAAATTCCAACTTGAAATAAAACAAGATGCAGAAAGGATTGAAAGAAACAATTTGTTTAATTGCTACAACAATGAAAATCTTTTTCCGTTGTAGGTAGTTCGGTATATCGTTGCTGGCTTAGTATTCAATTTAACCAAAATGAAAGTAAGCAGCTACTTGATCTACTTTTTTTATCAAACAAATAAACCTAATCTAAGTACTGTGCAAATAAAAAGCAAATGAATAAAATCAGGCAGATATAGGCTTCCCCCAAATGGGGGAAGGGGATTGTGGGAGCCGTAATCCCACTTGCTTTTTATTAACTTTATTACAATACAATTCTTATGAATGGGGCTGCCTTTTGATCTTGGAAAGTGATAAAAAAGGCTTACACAACTCGCCTAAAAAAGGGGAATGAAGAAGGGGGGATTTTGGATGCTCGAATGGCCAAAAATTTGAAAATTCGGTAGCAACTCCTCTTTTTGCTTTGACCTGCTAAAAACCAGCAAGCTAAACTCAAAGGATAGTTAGTATATTAGCTAGAAATTACATAAAAAAATTACAACCTAGTACTTGCAAATGATAGGAAAAAATAACCACTTTACTAAGACTAGATCTAAGCTTGTGATGAAGAAAACTTTGAAAGAAATCTTAGATCTAAATAACAAGAGACAAAAAATAATCTTTAAATATTAGATCTACTTGTTATGAAGAAAAGTAACAGGAAAGAAGAAGCTTTTAAAAATTTTAGGAAATAAGGAGGAACTCAAGGTCAAGCTTAAGCAAGTTCGAGAGATGGAATGCCTGCAGTACAAGAAAGCATTAGGTTCATCAAAATGTGGTGGAGAAAGATAAGATGCAATTGAGCTCTGATCTCTACTCCACGCTTGGTGATCCGCAAAGCTGGAAAACTCTTCAAACAAGTGATTAAATCTAGTATGGTAGATTAAATAAAATGGAAAGTGCACAAGTATAATTGACTACAAAATGCAACTCTCCGATCTTAGATAACTACACATAAATAAACAAATTGAACCTTCAAATGTCCATTCTGTGGATTAGCATATAATTTTTTTAGCTAGATAATCAATACTTGCATAAAAGGAAAAAAGAACTAAGCAGATATCACCTCGGTTATTAGTCAAACAATCACAACAATGAGAGTTCTTGCACCATCATTTTGACTTCCAAAGTCTTAACTTTATTCATCAAAATAACATCAACATTACAATAGGCAGAGGCTCCTTTCTTCCATTCGATTGAAGGAGAAAAGCCTTGCTTAAATAGAATTTACAAATCCCTGGTGAGTGCACCAAACAACTGGCAGAGAAGGTAGCGTGAACTTGAGTGAAGGTAGCATGAGCTTTGAGTGAAGGTAGCGTGATTGAGGGAGATTCCATGGGGATGCGCCACCTCTCCCAAGAGAGAGAGGCGCCCCCACCTAAATTCTTACCAACCCATTCCCCATTCGCCACATGCGATCCTCATGATATTCACACGTGAGTTTAAGAGGGAGCGCATCTCTTTTTTATGTTATGATTTGCTAGCTTCATAACTTCAACAAATAATGACACTTTTAACCATAGATCAATTTGCCTACGACATGAGACAATTTGCCACCCTTTCCAAGTCACTATTTTTTACTTTTGACTTTTGTTTCTAGTGTCAACATTTTTTGAGCATTTTGTCGCATCGTTAGAGAAAAAATGTAATACGGGATAATTTAGTCACCTGGAGCATGGGAAAAGTGGGTCTTGGGGTAAAGAGGATGCTCTGAGTGCGAGAACGAGCATTCCCACGCCAAAATCGGACCCAAAATCACACTTTATTACATTTTGAAAATTTCCATTTAAACCATTAAAAATGGCTTGATTTTGTGGGAAACCTTAATTTTTTCGGAACTTAAAAAAAACCTAAGGGGGACCTAGTGCAATGTTCATATGACTCTAAAAGGTATCTAGCATGTTTATATACATTGAGCCATAGACTTTAATAACCTCCTAAGGCTTGGACACACAATTAACTATTCCAGCTTTGGAGGAGAAGTGAAAACTTGAAAATTATACATCGCTTATTTAGCATTGCATAATTAATGAGGGAAAAAACACCTTGGAATAATAATTCAATGTCTAAGTCCTAGGAAGGTCAAGTTTGTTGCAAAAAGTTGACCATGCTAGCATACTTTATTACAGCATCCCCAAGTGATATGAACATGCATTTATTTAAAAACGATGGGACCACACTTGATCCTGATGCATCCACAGACTTCTGAGCACCGAGTAAGAACAACTGATTTGTTCTAAGCCTTGGTGGCTCACTGTATACCCCCTAAGTGCAACTTAGGTGATAACACCTGGATCAATGTTGCTTAGCCTTGTTTATGAAAAAGGCACAAGTTCTTCGATCTTCGATGCTCATGCCTACCCCTAGGTTAAATGCTAATTGGAGGATCACATCCTTTTTCATGGTGCTCCCAATGGATAAGGGCACCAATGTTGATGTAGACAATAGTAATTGCATTAGGGTTGTTATCACATACTTTGTAGCTGGGAGCTACTACTTATTTTTGCAGAATAGATGTAATTTCTAAGCTGAGTTATTACACTTGATATGAGCACATCAGAGATTGTGATTGGTGGATCATATATATGTTCAACTAGACTATTCAACGACAACAACATCGGGGCCACCCTTGTTATGTTGAGCCCTCTTCATGACCTCTTTTGGGAGATATGCTCATGCCTCGGTTCATTATAATAGAGAAATAAGTTGATAAAGCCTTTTCCTTTTCTTTGCAATTCTAGTCAATGTTGAAAAACTCTTCGAAAAATTGCCGACTTTTTTAAAAGTCGCGATTGTTTCCCTTAGCCGAAAAATCGGTTGGAAAAAATCATGATTTTTTAATTTTTCAAAAAGTCGCGACTTTTTCCAAAAAGTTGCAATGGCTAAAATGGCAAGTCTCAAATTTTTGCAAAAAGTCCCAATTTTTCCAAAAAGTCTTATTTTGGCTAAAATGGCTAATTTCCAAAAAATAGCCATTTTAGCCATTTTGTTGTATACTAACACCTTTCCTCTACTGTATAAGTGTTTCAAAACTTTGTTGTAACTTGTATTTGAAGATCAAACCATGCAAGGATAAGCTATGCAAAATATGTATCCATTTATCAAAGATCACAATGGTAATTGAATTACTTTTTTTCACTATTAGGGAATTTTTTGAGCAAACATATTTTGAGTGCTCATCTTAGCACATTGTAGGAAAACGAGAGCAGTGTTTCAAGTGGTATCTCACTTAGAATAGTGCCAGAGGATTCATTTATGACTTACATCTGGAATTAGTGTGAATTGACGTATGTACTTGGAACTTTTCTTTGGTCATGTAACTGTATTGAGTAAGAGTCTTGCTTATGCTTTATGTTGAGTCGCTTGCCATTGTATGATGTTATTAAATGCTTAGTCGTCTTTCAATAATTGTAGAATAAGTGTACTAATGCCTCTTGCATGCAACAACCTTCAGTTTTATGCTCAGACACATTTTGATTAGTTTGGACCAAGTCAACGTAGTTTGACACGGTTAACGGTGTCTCCCATTGCGGGACCTTCACTACAGGTCCCAAGATGTTTATCTTGGTGCATTTGGAGGCTAATTGGATCATTCCATGCTTCAAATAGGAAAAATTGGCTTTGTTATCACTCAAAGTGTAGCTTCCACGAAAGGTATTCTATTTAGGATGGTGGAGGAGGGCAACTAACCAAGTGACACCGCAAGGGCCTCATCTACTATTGATATGGAGTAATTGTCACACCAGACGGGCTCTTGTCACTTTAGATCCATCTATAATCAAGATCAAGGGGGAGACCCTAATTAGCTAATGAAGGCTAATGGCCAAAACAAGACACAAGCCAACTGAGAGAAAATAATGTAAAGATTCCTTGAATGGTGGAAACCCTAGATATATGGAAAGACTATGGGATCGAGGTTAGGGTTTGGTTGAGGAGGCTTAAACTATGATAAATGTTCAATCAATAAATTAAATCCCAGTAGTAAGATTAAAGTATTAGATCTAGGGAGATCAAGTGCCTAATAAAAAATGCCCAAATCGTGCCACTTAGGGTTTAGTCCATAAAATGCAAAATGGCTACAAACTAGGGTTTGATTAACAGAAGACACTTGAGATTGGTTACTTGATGCAATATTTAGAGATTTGAGATGATTCAAGTAACACTCAACTGACAGATATGGAAAAATGACCAACAACCTAAGGAGGGTGAATTGCCTAGAGATGACCAGTGCTAGATCTATGGGTAAATGGAATCAGTTTCGGTTCAAACTTGGTCTCAATAGGTTTTAAGTGATTTTAGACTTGGGTTTTGGTTTATAATTTCAAATAATCGTCGGATCTATCGGATCTATAAAATGAGAGTTTTAATTTTAACTTGAAAAGAATGACTAATGAAATCGATCTCAAAATACCAAAAATAGGGTGAGAAAAACCTGGAAATACTTGCGGCCGCCAAGTATGTTGATGATCCTTCAGGTTGAAACAATTACAAGCGAGTTCAATGCCAAATCTAGTGAATGCGTCTTGTCGTCCAAGTGACCATTGAGCCCCTCTCCTGCAAAAACGATCTACGCTAAGTAAGAATCGAGTCACATGAGAAAGACAAGATAATGGAAAACAAATAAAAAAGCATCAAAATGATCGACAAGATGCAATAGAGACACTCCCTGAGATGAAATCGATTTGAGGAAGAGAGATGGAATCTCCTCACAATAGCGCCCCCATCAAATCGCTACCTTCACTATCCACACGACCCTTGCAAAATTGTTATGGAAATATCATAGACCCACAAGAATGCCAAAGAGAAAATACTTTCCAATCCTGCACAAGAACATTCGACAAAGCTTTCCCAAGATTTTCTCAAAATATTTTATTATTGTCGGAAATCCAAGAGCCAAAAGTCCCTTTACAAAATGGAGAGAGATCGTATAAATAGATCTCCTCACTCCAAAACCCTAAGCCTCAAAAGAATGGATGGATAGGATCGAAAGATAATACATCAAGTTCAACGACTAATCAAATTCCAGATACATAGTACATGGATCACTCAAAAAGAAGGGGACACACTCCGTCAATGGCGCCCTAGGGGGGACGTAAAACATAAGAAGTGACTAGGTACATCATAATACATCATGGTGGGGTTAGGAGGTATAAGATGTCTCCACTAGCAACCCACATATAACATCAAAACATAAGACATCATAAAGTGAATAAAGTGGACGTGGTCCCTCAATACAATAGATGACGCCCCCAAGGAGGACATATGGACCCCATAAATGATAAACATAATGTCGGAAGGTGTAAAATATATCAATATCAAGCCTCAGACCGATTCCATGCCATTTCCCTGCCCCACTGAGCCAACTCAATTTCCTTGCTAGCCATTCTTTAATTAATTTTATGCCTGAAGGTTGAAAGTGAAACATCATCCTGGAAGATAAAAATGCTCGTAACTCACTGTTGACCACTCCATGACACCAATTGAGTCCAAAAATGGATCCAAAATTATAGGAATACGGTAACAAGTACTCACACCAATATGTCCCTTGTAGTGCCCTAGGAGAACAAAATATATCTCTGTAAATAATAAATATATCATTTTTATATGGCACTCAACAACTGGATGATGAACTGACCATAATATCCAATACCTATTCCTGGAACTAAAAACTGAGTACCAGTGGACTCAAAATTTCCAAATCAACTGGGAATTAGTACTCATACTCCATATGTCTTTCAAGAAATACATCAAAAGATCCATCCATGCCCGGATAATAATAAATATTAAAAATATGGCCTGTAAATGCTGATAATAATAGAAATAATGCAAGCCATCATAAGAAACCAACATCTATAGCATGAAACCATTTAATGAACATTGATAGGCCATGAATAATCAGTATCAAACGCTGTCAGCCAAACTCATCCCGAAACCTGCTGTTGACTTGGTCAAACTGAGTAGACCAGGTCAAGAATGATCAAAATAATGAACCAACTGAAAATTACTGATGCTGCATGTACAAATGGACAAAGTATGCTTCCTTATTTATGTTAGTTGCAAGACTAAAGTATAAAGTGGCATTTTAAGTTTTTAACTAGTGATCATGAATATAAAATATCAATAAGTTTGGATCAAAGTAACTAGTCACTCCAAACAAGAACCTCAATTGTATATCATTTATAGACTTGACCAT
The DNA here is from genome assembly GCA_001517045.1 of Pseudotsuga menziesii. Lineage (NCBI taxonomy): Eukaryota > Viridiplantae > Streptophyta > Pinopsida > Pinales > Pinaceae > Pseudotsuga > Pseudotsuga menziesii. The sequence continues at coordinate 260,295 of LPNX010370265.1, read as the reverse complement.
TTTGCTAGTTATGGTTGAACGTGAAAGAAAAGGTTAGGCTAAGGGGATGACTTGACAATCTTAACACTGTGACAATCTCGGATGAAGGATAAAGGAAATCCACACTATACATATGCTGGAATAGTTGAACACTAGGGGATTGTGGTGCCTCTCAAATGGGTGGAATGATGAGAATGTTTCCACTAGACTCTAAACAAGTAACCATTTATTGCATTTATTTATGGTCAGCTTTGCATTCTTTAAGACTTTAACATTTAAACTTTAACTTTTGATTAACTATCCATTCTCCAAGAGTAGGTGCCTTGAATAGCCTTGCAGGCCTCAAATAATGACTCATTATGACCTCCATTGCCCGCCACCATCCATAGGTGCAATGGAGTGACGACTTTGTTTCCCTGTAGGGGAAAATGACCTCTCATCATACAAAGGATGCATGCTCATCTCTTGGCAACTTAGTAGATTTTAACTTTATTTGCAGTAGTGTTTAGCAACACTATTTTTTTTGACTTAGCATCCATTTAGATATGGCATTTAAGCTCCGATGCTTTAGTGTCTAAAGACACTTTGTGGTTAAGACTACTTGTTTTCAAGGACTAGAGGAAGACAATCCCTGTGATAAGAATCACACAAAACCAACACCGAGACACAAGATGCTTTAGTGTCTAAAGACACTTTGTGGTTAAGACTACTTGTTTTCAAGGACTAGAGGAAGACAATCCCTATGATAAGAATCACACAAAACCAGCATCGAGACACAAGATAAACATGGAATCTATCCTACACAAGGGTATAAGCGGGGGGAGTTGTCGATACCACTAGTCAAGGTGTAAGTCAGGGTCAAAATCAATCACAAAAGATAACAAATGGGTGAAGAAAGTGATAAAATGATACCATGACTAGCAAGTAGAATTCCTATGGGAAATGACCAAGTCCATACTATGAAAGGTATGATCAATGAGTATACACAAGAACCTCTTAGTTAGAATGACTGAATTGCTTCTACTCCAAACCAACAATGAGAGCAAAATAGAATATCGCCAATGTATAACCACCACACACTAAGTCAAGCTACTAAAATAAATAAAGGAGCGCAACAAATATCCAAGTGCACAAACCATATACCTACTAGGTCATAAATGCTACATCCAAAATCTAGAACATCTTAATAACACTGAAACACTGCTGCTGTATACCATGGGCACTGGCATTATCTCTGCTCTGACTAATAAAGAATGACTAACTCAGTCATCAAATATGGGGTCATGAGGCTCAGTCATGGCATGAAATTGAAAATTTGTAAACTTTGGGTCCACTAAATGCATGAGTGATCATAATGAACTGCTCATCAACTGTTGATTTGATGTATATGATAGTAAAGGTCTCGCTGAGGAATGTGCTCAAAATTGCTCTGCAAATCATGATAACCACGATTACTATGGATGTGACAACATGATTATTACATATGTTTTTATAAAGTCATCAGGATTAATTAAGACAATTTATAATTAAAAAATGGAAAATTATTTGCAGAGCTCATCTCAAATTACTCTAGGGTGTATGAGTAGTGATTCTTAGTGGATTTGATGCTTTGGAATCCATTGGTGCAGTCAGTTTACTAGTTTGGGCAAAGGAAAAGTCAGTTGTGGACTTATTGAAGATTTGAAGAATATTTTGGTTGATTAATTGAAATAATTAAAGTGACCAAGGTATGGCATGTTGAACAAAGGACGATTGAATGGGAAAGTGTGACTTGGGGTTTTATTGTTATCGTTCTTGGGATGTTTCAGAAACTTTTTCATGGCTGTTCATCATGAGTGTGTATCACATACTTTATTTTCCCCCATGGGGTGGCTTTCTCTTAGGAGGGCGACTTCTATTGTGGTGTACTCTATGTATTTCATGTTTTGTCCATGTAAAAGTGTATTGTAAAGTCCCTAGGGGTGAAATAAACTCCCTAGGTGACTAATGTAACTTTATTGTTATAACTTATCATTTGTATATGGGTGTATGAGGTAATTCGCCCCACCCTCAATGTAGTTGTCTAGCTTGATCCATCTATTATTGAGAGATTATATTTCCATCGTTGATCATGTACTTTATATCTCTTAATCTCAACCTTTGATTCAAAAAGTGGTAAGGGATTTGGTGCCTCTCCAAAATATAAAAGTGAAAGCACCCCACATTTATAAGGGACTTTGGCTCTTGAGAGAATTCAATAGAAAAACTTGTTGTTCAAATCTTGGGTTCTTGTGGTGGAGTTCCAATTTCTTTTCTTGCCAATTTCCTTCTATTGTTAGATCTCCATTATTTTTCTATGCTCGGGAAAAACTCTTGTGATTTTTGTGTCTACAGGAGGAAGGTGATTTCATTGGGGTGTCTTTGAGGGAAGTCTCTCTCTCTAGTGACTTCTCTTTTGATAGGGGGTGTTGTTGTGAAAGATTTTTTTTGGAAGTACCCATGGGGGATTTGAACTCGTGACCTTTTATTTACAACTTCTCATCGCAATTACTCTAACGCTCGTGGGCATTGTTGTGAAAGATTTAAATCTCGCATTTGCTATTTAATTTGTAGCTCGCACCTCTTGTTATCTCTTGTATGCATTATTTTCTTGTGAATTTCATTTGGAATACAAATTGGGCATTTGCTTATTGTGTCTAGATAAGGTTTTTGTAGGACACACTTGGGTAGCATTGAGTAAGTTTAAACATGGAGATTGGGGTTCTAAGTTGAAGATGTTGAATGTGGAGAATTGATTCGAGGGATCAACTAGATCTAAGTAAGTTCAACCATCTTTTTATTGCAAATTCTTTTCTTTACATTGCCTATCATTAAAATTTATAATCATGAACCCTTGGATAAAAATACAAAAAAATAATCCTATCACTCTAGACACTTTTTGACTTTTTGGCCACTTGGGTATTTTTTGGGGGTGCCTTGAGCTTTAACCTTCCCTAGGGCATCATCTTTGGGTGACTCCATAGCCCCTTCTTACGACACTAGTCAATCTAGGCAAGTTGCACTTGTGGGTTTAGAGGGTCTTTCTGTGTCTTGTGTAATGAATGTTGCTTGTAAACTCTTCAAATTGTTAGATCTTTCATGTCAAACACTTGATTAAGTGTTAGGGAGTCATTATACATCAATCAATCTTTACCTTGGATATTATACTTATAGCACAAACAAATCCCTCGAGGGTAAAGAAATTGATCATTTAAACCCTAGCATTATCATTCTAGATCACTACGCTTAATTTTACGATTGAGAAATCTTTTAATTAGATCGCATATTAATGATTAATAAACCTCTATCGATCCATATAATCACACTTAGTAGGTATCCATTGATCTAGTATTTCATCCAGGGTATCTTGCATATTAAAGTCTATATCTTTCTGGGTATCTTCTAGTAAAGTTTGGCCTTTAGCCAAACTTGGGTCTCCCCCATAGCTATCTTGGTTCACTGACTAGTGTTCCAAGTAGCTAAAAGTGACAAGAATCCTACTCGGTGTGACAACCATTTCATCTTTAGCGAGTAGGGTCCTTGAAGGTCACAACTTTAACAAACTTTGTTATCTGCCATCCTAGACAGGATCTCTAATTTTGGGTTGCTACAAGAATTGTGATGACAAGGGTCTAGATCCGAGAAACCTCAGGGGGATCTTGCCCCCTTTCAATGACGTTCATTCAAAGCTTTCAATTTAGATCCTAGGACAGGGGTTGTCCTTCTAGTAGGTAGCCCTTTGTTGCTAGATAACAGTTGCAGGCTCCTTTGCAATGACGAGACAATCAATAAACCTGTTCTTTTTCTAGTGCCTCTAGACAGACTTCTATAACGAGTTTCTTTTCTTTGGATTTAGATGCTTGGTGAGATGCATATACGAAGGTGGATGACCCGTAGAGCCATCTCTTCTTCTGGCAAAAGGTCCAGGTGGTATTGATCTCCTTGTATCCTCGTTTGGAGCATCCTTTGGGGAGTTTTTGGCATTGTACCCTTAGCGGTTCTTGTATTTATCTAGTTTTTCTAGTAGTACTTTCTTTCCTAGTTTATAGTGTTTGGATCTTAGGTTAGATATGCCTTTGACTTTTATAGGACTGCCCCCTGCACTCCCATAGTGTATTAATTTTTATGTACTTGGCAGTCCCATTGACCTATTGGTAGTAATTTGTTGGACATTAATAAAATTATCTTGTGTCATCTTATCTTTATATATTTTGCATTATAATGTTATAATCTAAGTCATCAGACACGTCCATATGGCCCCTCTTGTACCATGGGGCCGTGTCGGACACAAACACGGCTTCAACACGTGTCAGACATGTATTTTTTCGTGTCCTAGAATTAGGACACAAAAAAACACGTGTTGAAGTCGTGTCCCGACATCTTGCTCCTAAAATATTGTTTATTTGGCTTTTATGGGATCCATGCAGGTGCTTGGGTCCACCTTTATTCACTTATTCCCAATGTTGGGCTTTAGGATGCCTTAATACAATCTAACGTAGGGATCTATGTCATTTTAATTTGATTTTGGGTCCATCTAGGCCTATCCTTCTTCAACATTGCTTTAACATGTCCATCTTTTTAACCCCCGACACTTTGGTTAGGATACCTTGCTACAAGCTTTATGGGTTCTGTGCCTTTACAGGATTCTATAAAAACCATTAACCCCTTGCACCTCCTTTATCTTGTCAACAGACGGAGTTGGCATCGAAAACGTTGGTTAAGTATTGGCATATGTTCTCCAATCTAGCGCTACTTTACTGCTCTTTTGGGTGAAGATGGCATTGGGCTCCTTTTATGTTGTAACTTAGGGTAGGTGAGGTGCTGATCTTAGAGGCATCATGGAGTACCAAACTTGCTGCCATGCAAATGCTTAGTTTCGTTATCAATTCAACAATACGGTGCTGAGACGCTGCTATCATCTTAATGAGAAATATGATTTCAACATCGTGAGCTATCATCTTTGTGTCTCATTGTGATTTGTGAATGACAAAATGTGTATTGTGTATTGAATCTTGATTCTAATTAGTAATTTCTATTGAATATTTGTAAATGTTATAGTTTCTAAAAAAATTTGGATCTATATGTCTATATTTTTAATATATACAATTTAAAATATATATATCGGTGTTGCAAACATCGGCGCGACGAAAAAATCGGCAAGGTCCAGGAAAAATCGTTTTGGAATATCTCGGCAGCACATCGGCAAACATCGGCAATAAATCGACAAATTTACAAAAGAAAAAAATATTTATTTTTTTCAATTTTTTAAATCTCGGGATAAATCGGGAAAAAATTGGCAATATCTCGGGAAAAAATCGGCGATATCTCGGGAAAAAATCGACCCAATTTTTTCGGCTATTTTTTGAGAAAAAATCGGCGAGCTGAAAAACTCGCAATTTCTCGGCCGATGTTTGCAACACTGAAACCAGGGGTCACTGTGTCCTTCGTGTCCTGAAACCAGGGGTCCTTCGTGTCCTGAAACCAGGGGTCACTGTGTCTGTATTGGACACTCGTATTTTCGTGTCCTCGTGTCAGGTGACTTAGGTTATAATACTTTTAACTGCTATCTATACTTTTATTTTATGTAATATTCTTTAATCATATAATTTATTTATGTTCTCAGCTATAACTCAGAATGTTGTGATTCATGAGTGGACTTGAGTTTTAAATCTGAATTTTTAATTTTCATTTTCACAAATTATAAAAATATATTTATATTTTTGGTACATATGTTTTCCCAGTCAGACCTGGAGTTTTGCTTCTAAAAAATCTGGTAGATCCATATGATATATCATAGTAAGATAGCACTAGAGTGTTAATTACAAGAATATAAGATATGTGTCCTGATGGATTCTTGGTTTCATAAACTGCTAGTCTCTAGTTCTTCAATAATTCCAGTTCTGGGATATCTAACTGCAGCTGATGTTATATTAGTTTCCCAGGTCACCAGGACTGTCATGCGTGAAAGCATAAATGGATAGACCACGATGATAAAAAAATCATAAATGGCTGGTGCAGATTTCCCGAGCCACAATGAGAACACGGGTTCCTAATAAGCATATACAGTTATAATTGAGTCCTGAGCTTTGCCAGCTCCAAATAAAAACTCTGAAAATTGACTATTCAATAATTACAACCAACAAATTTATTACAAGGAAATTAGATAATATTTCACAGTGAGGAATCACATCATGAAAGAATATCAGCACTCTATGGTTGGTTTTGTTGTTATCATCCAGCTTGTCATATTGTTTTTGCATTCTTTCTTTATTTTTATGGATTGATGCATTTGGTATTCCTTAACATGCATTCTGTTGAAAATCACATCTCTAAGCTTTATGGCCCATTCTTCTCAAAATCCCCCAGCTTGAAGAACTTTGTGATGGAAGATTACCCAAAATGGACTTCTTTGGTCAAAATCTTAACAGTTTCACAAACATTTTTGCTTGGCAGAGAATCAAGAATGCAACTTTTGTGCAGCAACTATCTGATATAGGCAACCTTTCAGAGGAAAAGATAGATGCTTCTGTGCAACAGTTTTTAGAGGATTCCAACTCAGGTGACCTGGCATCCAGGGGATGGCCTAAGAATATCCCAGCATATTGTGTTTCAAAAGCAGTACTCAATGCATACACCAGAGTGCTGGCTAAAGAATTGCTCAACCGCCCCGAAGGCCAAAACTTTTATGTGAATAGTATGTGCCCTGGCTATGTCAAGACTGACCTGAACAGAAATTCTGGCATTCTTACACCAGAGGAGGGTGCTGATACAGTTGTGTGGCTTGCGCTGCTTCCTCCTGGTGGGTCAACGGGTCAGTTCTTTTATCAGAGGAAGTATCTTGCATTTTGAAAACTCTCAGTTCAGCGATTGAAACCAGTTAATATTCACAGGCAGAAGGGAAGCATAATTACCCGTGTATTTTTATGTCATGAAGTTGTTCTCCGTTAATATTCAATGGCATGTGGTGCATAAAAGAAAGTTTATAGGATAATTGTTGTCCAAATGTTTTCTGTATTTTTCTTGCATTTTGAATTCAAAGTTTCAAACCATGAAAACTCCAGTCAGGTATGGGGTTTTCAACATGGAATTTCTGAAGTTCTGAAATTTATTTATATTGAAATTAATATCAAAACAAATTTGAATGAACTTGGACAAGTTCTATTTTTTATTAAAGATATTTCTTTATGCTAGTATAAAGACATTATCAGTGATCATTTACATGTGCCAAAAAATGTCAATTCAATATACCGTATGTTGTGGGTTAGTGTCAAGTAATACCAAATTTTCATGGAGCGTTTTCCGATGGTCAAGTATGGGGCACCTGCATTCTGTTTCGGTGCTTTGCAAAGTATATGGTTGAGGAACTTGCCTCAATCAATTTGATCCAATCGCATTCTATTTGATTATAGTTTAGTCTGATATACATTAACATAGAGTGCTATCATAGGAGACCCTAAATTGAAGAAAATAACATACAACACATTTGACATGCTTTTTGAGAAGTTATTTTGATTAGTGTGTAGTTGAAGGAAATATAAAGAACAAAATTATTAGAGAATACTAAAGGAAACACAATGTGAGGAAACTAGTCAAAGAACTCCATTTCGTTGAGGTTACAGCTCCTTTTATGAGAAATAAATGCCTAGGAATTTACAAGTTTCACAACTTCAATGGCCTCCTCAAATTGCTTGACACCCATGCCTGGTGCCATTTCTTTATGATATATGAAACTTAGATCTCCATAATCATAACATAAAATAAATGCTGAAGTTTGAGTCTTCTATTACATAATCTATCTGTTGACCACCTAATAACTAGGTGGCCAACCATATAACATGCACATGTACCATGTGCCTTGAGGATGAAAAAGAAGTACCAAATAAATTTTTTCAAGCGAGGCAACTCTTCTTCTTATCTTTTCTCCATGAAATTTTCGCACCCGTATGGGGGATTTTATAATGATATGTCATCCAAGGTTTTAAAACTCAGAACCGGGAGTTGAATCGGTCGAGGGTCAACTCGAACCGGAACTGGTAATGAACCAGAGCGGTTTGATTTCAACGAACCGGGTTATTAAATAATACAAAAAAAATTACAATTTTAATGACAAAAATTATATTTAACATTCCAAAATATAATTTCAAACCATTAGATGATTTGATACATAATATGTAAAGTCTACTCATATATATATAGTATATAGTGAGTATATACCATAAAGTTAAACCATGTATGGGTCACAAAATAGCACCAAGTGCACTACATAGATGATAGTATCGTAGTACATAGCAAAATCTCATAGGCACATAACTCAGAGTCTGAAACAAAATACAATATCAATGAGGCTGTATCATCAAAACAACCTCTACAATCCAAAAAACATGATCAATCCAAGTTTCCAACTCCACGAGTCTTGGCACAGTCCAAACTCCAAGCTGGGGGCTGCAAAAGACAAACAGTCACGAAAAAGGTAATTCGATGGTAATGGTATCATGTATGAGTGAAATGGGAGGGAGGGGGGTCTTTTCTATAACTTTAGCATGCATTTTAGGGTTAGGTATTAGGTTAGTTTATTTATTTTATAAAAAAAAACAATTTTTAATTGCTTTGGATCCTGCGGAGGTGTTTCGTCATTGGTCGGCTGGTTAGCTGCAGGCCCGACCGGCTAAGACCGGTTCGATAACGAACCGATCGGTTCACGCCTTGGGTCGACCGGTTCATTACTGAACCGGTCTTCGGTCCGGTTTTTGTCCCGGTTCAAACCGCTTAGTAGGTTGGCCGGTCGGACCAACCGGTTCCGATTTCGGCTTGACCAGTTTTTAAAACACAGATGTCAAATTTTGTAAAACTTAGTTTCCTAAAGACTTTATCATTAGGGAAGTCCTTTCATAGAGTGTTTTTTCCCTTGGATAATTAAAATTCAATTTTAGTGATTTTAATAATCTGAGTTTTTCACTCAAAAATTCCTCCAAAGTGGTGAAAGATGTTTTAATGATGGAGTCCATGAGGTGATTAAGGACTAGGAATGTTGTAATATGTATATTACCATGCTAGATATTATCCAGAGTCTTGCGGAATTTCATTAAGTTTTACTTAGGTTTTTTTAATTATTGGTGATTAAAAATTGTCCCTCAACATAAAAATGTTGTAATGGAAAGAGGGTTAAGTGGCACCTAATACCCATAAATAGGGGTATGGGTACTCAAAATCAATAACATGAGACCCCATACACCCTTGGGCTAAGTTTGAAGTCGTTTGAACGAGTTTTGCTAAGGTTTTGGACACATTTGCCTAAGTTAGTCAAGAAAATCAGGAAAATTGATAAATAAATTAAATAATTAGTAAGACAAATTTTGCAAAAGTGCCTAAAGTCACTTAGAGAGTGGAAAAATTGTTTTTTAAAGTCAAGTTACGTTCTTAAGGTACATTAGAGGCAAAAAGCCCCTCCCCATGCAAGTGTATCACAAGTTTGAAGTTGCCTCCCTAGGGGGAGCACCCTCCCACTTCATGGAAATTGAGATAATTAAAAATAAGCCAAAGTAGGGGGTCCCACTTTGGTGCCCCCCCCTTTTGGAATTAGATTGAAGATTAAAAATATTAGAGGGGTTTTCCCCCCATTTCTATTTGATTTCTCACCCTAGGAGGCACCCCCAAGAGAAGTGCACCCCCCTCTTTGAGCTCCCACTCTCTCAGTTTGACAAGTACCTTGCATGCACTTAGGCTCTCTCCTCACTCATTTTCTATTTAAGGAGGCTTCCCCTCCTCATTTGGGTTACACATTTTTGGATGCTCTTACTCATTCTCTCCCATTTTGGCCATTGTAATTTTTAGCCATTTGCCTTAGTTAATTGAAATCTCTGGAAGAATCTTGTGTCCCTTTGTGTTCTTGAATGATTTGCTTCCATGCTCAAGTAGTTACTCAAGTTTAGGAGGCCAAGGAAACAAACTTCTTTGCTTTGGCAAGGTTTATGGTAATTTCTTTGCCATAGATTATGTGAGTTTTCCTTTTTGTAGTAAATAATTTCATACATTTTCTCGTTCGAAGTTTATGATTTCTTTGTTCATTATATGAATCTCACCCTCTTTTAGTTGTGTACCAAATATTTTATAGGTTGCAGTTTATTTGGATTGAAGGGTGGGATTCCTCGGTTGAATGTCCCATTTTTCAAATCTTGAAAAACAAAGGGCAAAATTTCTCCTTCTCACATATAAATTTCCAAATATTGTTTTTAGTATGTTGAATGTTTTTAAGTTGATTTAGCCTCTCATATACTCAATTTTATTTGAAGTTATTTACTTGGAAATTTTGTATATATTTTTCACTAACATTCAAACTTCCCCAAAGTGATTTTGGGCATATTCTATAATTTTCTGTTTGCTGGTTTTTAGCAGGTTGGTGATAAAACAAGGAGAAACGCTGCCAAATTTCAGCCGTACAAGGGTGCAAAGGTCACCATAAAGGAAGGGCTTCAATGCCATCACCATGAAGGAGTGAAAATACTATTTTTCTACCTCTTTGCTCTCTTTCTTTTTGTTGAAATTTCAGTCATTGTAACAAGTCCAAGAGAGTCTATTGGACTTGATTTTCTTTTGCATTTCAAGTTGCATTTAAATTTCATTTGTTTTCCATCCATTGCTTGCAATGGAGGTTGGGCTTGCCCACCCTTGCATAAGCAATTGTTGATTGGTTTGGGGTTAGTTTAGTTTGTATTTCTTTTTTTTCAATTTTTTATTTGCCCACACCTTGCAAGCTAAGTTACCAGGATACAGAGACGGATTTGGATCTGGATCCAGATATGGATTCGCTAGATATTTTAAAACCCAAGATCTGGATACGGCGGGGAAACGACAAGTACAAACAAATATAAAAATATTTTTATAATAATAGAAAAATAGAATGAAGAAACAAAACTATTTAGAAAACACAAGAGTAGAACTATAAGTTATTGCCAAAAAAGAGAGTTCATGTACCATAACTGATAATTTGATAAGTTGTGAGATCGATAATTTTAAAATTCATTTTAGCATGAACTTGAAGCAGGTCATAATAGTGTTTTTGTGGGGCACATCCACATGTCCCTATCAACAGGGAATAAAGTGGTTTTCTCGAATGCTATGGCAATACTATAGAACAGTGTAGTTGAAGTGTTGATGTATTTGTAACTTCGGAAGTTATTCTAATGTATATTATCATTGTATGTTGTTGTACCCCCACTGGGGATGTGTGTACCCCCTTGTAGGATGTCTTAATTGTGTCTAGACCTTGAGGTACAACCTCCGTTGTAAGTTAGGGCAATAGTCCCCAGTGTAACATCATGTAATGTGTATTTGGAGCCTCTCTAGGAGACTTCGACTCTGTTAGGGAAGACATGTGGGCCCCAATCTTATGTTTGGTCAGTGACTTGAAAGGGTTGTTATCACCAGACTTGTAGTTGCTTTTATGAGGTGAATCCAGGATATATGGTAGAGGGATGGGCAACTAAAGAGGTGGAACCAAGATAACCTTGACTCCCAAATGGATGGTTATCACACCAATCGAGGCAATCTTCACTTGATGTTATCTTAGCCCAAGACAACAATGGGAGAGACCCAGATCTACTCTCGACAGGAGAGATTAGACCTAAACACCAGATCAAATCAAAGGGAGTTGAAGTACGTAAGGTGTAAGGTGGAGTAAACCCTAGATCTATGGATGACGTCACAAGGTGAACTAGGGCTTGGATAAGGGGTTTATGAGATGTGAAATTTGATCCAAGTTCGAAACACAAGTGACCTATAAGCCTATTACTAGATCCAGGATCCAGGTACTAGCAAAAGATGAAGATATCCTCTGCCTTGGGAAACGTGACCAATGCAGGGAGGGGAAGAACAAGATTGGGGTTATCTAGTACCATGGGGTGAACTCGAAAGAAGGTATGACAATGTCAAAGCACTCGAGTCACAAGGAAAAGATCAAATCGCAAGAGAAGGAGGCAACCTGAGGGGTAGTGCTAGGGCTTAGAGAACAGTGCCTTGAGATTTGGGCCAAATGGGGTCACTTTAGCAAAACGTTTTTGAAGACCCACTTAGGGTTTGACCCGATCTACAAAACCCATAAATGGTTTTCCCCGAGATCAAGCGGTTTGATCTATAATATTTTTTATTTTTTAATATTTAGGGTTTTAACATGAAAATGAAGATGCCAATGGATTGAGATCTAGAAAAGAAGCACCAACCTGTAGATCTTACCGAGAAAACCTTGTAGATGCCTTGATGATGATGATCTATGCTGTCTCGATCAATTTGAGAAGATTTGAAGGAAGCCTCTATGTGAAATGATTTGCTCAAGGAAGCCAATGCACCCTCTCTCCTGCACAACAAACATCAACCATATTAGATTTGATGCGTCACGAGAAAAGAACAAATGCTACAAAAAGATAGCAAGATGAAAACATAGATCGCAATGATACTAATGAAAACCCCCTGATACAAGCCAAGCCAAGCCAAGCGAGTTGAGGAACTCCTGCAAAAACACCCAAGTTGAAGTCGCCCTCATGTAGATAAGACAATGTTTCCAAAAAATATAGATCTCACAACAAATACCCAAATGCTAGGAAGCAATAGATTTTCCAATCACCATCTAAGAACACCACATGCAAAGGAAATCCAAGAATTTCCACAAAAATAGTTTTCTATTATCCAGATCCAAGAGCCAAAGACCCCTTTACAATGAGAAGCTCCCTCCCTTAAATAGGAATGAGAGAACCAAAATCATAACCACTTTTCAAATGGGTGGCTAAGATTAAAAGATCAAAATGTTCTAATCAACGGTTGAGATGAGCTCAACATAAAGTACATGGATCAATACAATAATATAATATACCAATGGACCAAATCACCCTAGGAGAGGGGATCCCACTCAATAAAAATAAAATAAATCTCATGGTGGGTCCAGGGGGTGTTAACTAACTCCTCAAGTGTGTCCCCATGGCACAATAAAAATAAATATAATTTTAAAATGCAAAATAGTGTGTCTCTGAGGAAATCGTGAGCCTCCAAAAGCTCCAAAAAATAATAAAATATGCCAGAGAGATGGATGTGTGTTATACACCTGAATGGCACCTCTCCGTCCGAGTGCCGACATCCCTCATGTTGGCACACAAAATGACACTTATGGATAGAGGTTTGCCCAAAACACTATAGATTGGCTTGTCATGAAATACATTCTTTCACCATCCATCTAGTTACTTTGTCATTTGCCTATATTGAGATGTATTCGCGACTATCATTTTATACAACTCGTGCATCACTCGCGAGTCTCTTGTACAGCAAGTCGCGAATCCATGTATTCGCGGGTTGCGCTTATACATAGTCGCGAGTCATTCACGGGTTGCTCTGCTACAGACCCGCTAATGTGTCTCAACATTAAAACATAAAAACACTCGCGCTAATGGGAAATTAGTTAGGTTATTTAACTTAATTTCCTTAACTGTTGTAACCTCCCTAACCTTCGAGAACTGCCTTATTTCACCCATATAAATACAGGCCTTGGGGAGGGTGTCAATTACTTACACTTGGAGAGCAAAGTTACGCTGGTGGAGTTTATACAGAAGTCTTTGGAGCAGTGAACTCAGAATCCTTTGGTTGCAGATGAGTCCTTGTCTCAGGCGTTGGGTTGTATCTGAACTCTTTCCATTATTGATAATAAAGAGATTACTTCTTCCATATGTGTTTCATGTCTTGTGGTTTGATAATTATTTATGCTTCTGCATCTATATGTGATTTATCTAACCTGCTTATACATATATGAATCATCTTGTATTTGGAAAAGTGTTTCTTGACAGGTGAAAGAGGAACAATCCTGAAGACTTTGGAAGTGGAACAGAGAAGAAGAAGATTAACAAGGATCGACCGTCGTTTAACAAGTAAGTCCTTTTGATCTTCCTATTTCTTATTCTGTGCTTTAAGAGTCAATTGTCTGCAAGTAATTGAGTATGTTGGTAACCCCAGACCTTAGGTTATTAGGTGTATAATCCTGTACAACAGAACTGGCGACTCCGCTGTGGAGCCCGGACTGCTGTAGGTTGTTTTCTGTCCTCCTGACCAGTTTTGCTTGTGAGTCTGTTTGTGATTTATTATCCTGTTTCAATACTTGCTTCAGCATTTGAAAGTCTTGGTTTTTTCTTGGTTTTCTGAGAAAATTTTATACCCATTCACGGGTTGTCTTTCTAGACAGTCGCGAATACTACTGTGCATTCGCGGGTTGTTATACTAGACACTCGCGAGTCACTCGCGAGTTGTTCTTAGTGGCAGTCGCGAATACTCCTGGAAGTGGGGATTTTTGAGGTAAGTTTTGCTTGTTCTTCTCTTTGTTTGGTCCCTGTTTCTGAGTGGTCTTTCTTTAAGAATGCTGTGTAGTGAGTCTGAATACTGTTGGTGATCACATTTCCTTGCTTTTTCGGAAGCTCTTGAGTCTTTTTGCTTGGTTTCTTTACTGCTTGCATACTGAAGTGTTTTGGCCTGTTTGGGTAGTGGGTTAAAGTGTCTTAGTCCAGATCAGTGATCAGGGTCTTGGGCTCAGTTTTTTCCAGTCTGTCTTCTGACAGTGGCTGGTTGTCACTTGCCTTTGTAAGTCTGCATTGATTCTTTGTCATTGTTTGCACCCAAGCTAGGGTTCCTAGCCTTCCTTCATTGGTTGTCTTTTGGTCCTGTTAGCATGTTTGCTTCAGCCTATTGCTTTTTTACAGTTTACAAGTGTCAAGTTTGCTCAAGCTTTGTGCATTGTAGATGCATAGTAGAGTTTTTGATTATTTTTAAAAGTGAAAAGAAAACATAGTTAAAGCTTTTGCATTGTGATTTTTGCATAAGTAGTGTTCATTTCAATTTAAAAATATTATATAAAAAAACTACAAAAACATAGGCTTTAGT
>LPNX010370265.1:205622-234863 GCA_001517045.1 Pseudotsuga menziesii | reverse complement strand
TGTGTTCAGCTATCACTTTGAGTTTCTTACTCCTCCTCTTGTCCATTATACCTGGGGAATCTGATCATGTCTCCTACATGACAAATAAGTCTAGTTGTTCTATCTATTCGTTGTACGCTACCTTGGGTCATCTCTGTGTTGTGCTCACTGTTCAAGGACTTTACCCAATGTCTGATCTATAACCTGATTCCGTCATTGTTATATCTGCTATCTATTTGTGTCTCCCTTCTTTTGCCCAGTTCCTAGTCACTCTTGTGATCCGTTGGAGGATCTGTTGCCTTCCTTATCACAGCATGGTTCCGTTTCAGTACTTCCTGATGACGAAGACCTAGAGTTTTGACGATCGTACCTCTGGATTCACTTTCATCATTGGTGAACTCATTTGCTTCAGTTGTCAATTATCACCTATTGATTGACAAACTGTGGAATCCTCTCCATGTTCGACTTCAGTTTACCCTTATTCACATGGCTTGGATTGTACTGGTTCTTTGGGATCTTTTATGAAGACCTTAGTCTCTCACATATAGACTAAGTTGCGCAAGAATATGTTCGATCTATCTACATAGCTTCCAGATCTTTGAAGACTCATCATTATTGTATATTGTGGCTTCGATCCACCTTTGTAATATACGTGGTTTTATACCCGTATCATATGATGTAATCAAATATTGTACAGGAGCTAATGTTCCAGTAAATTGAACATAGCATCCTCAGATGTAACTTTGTATATGACATTATTATGCTTTGTTTCAGGTACTCTCTCTGCTCCATTGGATTTCCGAGTTCTCCAAAGATAGACATTATAATGTATTTCGGCCATCGTTCCCCTCTGACCTCACACATTAGGGGGCATCTGTTATATACTTGAATGGCACCTCTTCGTCCGAGTGCCGACATCCCTCATGTTGGCACACAAAATGACACTTATGGATAGAGGTTTGCCCAAAACACTATAGATTGGCTTGTCATGAAATACATTCTTTCACCATCCATCTAGTTACTTTGTCATTTGCCTATATTGAGATGTATTCGCGACTATCATTTTATATAACTCGCGAGTCTCCTGTACAGCAAGTCGCGAATCCATGTATTTGCGGGTTGTGCTTATACATAGTCGCGAGTCATTCGCGGGTTGCTCTACTACAGACCCGCGAATGTGTCTCAACATTAAAACATAAAAACACTCGCGCTAATGGGAAATTAGTTAAGTTATTTAACTTAATTTCCTTAACTGTTGTAACCTCCCTAACCTTCAAGAACTGTCTTATTTCACCCATATAAATACAGGACTTGGGGAGGGTGTCAATTACTTACACTTGGAGAGCAAAGTTATGCTGGTGGAGTTTATACAGAAGTCTTTGGAGCAGTGAACTCAGAATCCTTTGGTTGCAGAGGAGTCCTTGTCTCAGGCATTGGGTTGTATCTGAACTCTTTCCATTATTGATAATAAAGAGATTACTTCTTCCATATGTGTTTCATGTCTTGTGGTTTGATAATTATTTATGCTTCTGCATCTATATGTGATTTATCTAACCTGCTTATACATATATGAATCATCTTGTATTTGGAAAAGTGTTTCTTGACAGGTGAAAGATGAACAATCCTGAAGACTTTGGAAGTGGAACATAGAAGAAGAAGATTAGCAATGATCGACCGTCGTTTAACAAGTAAGTCCTTTTGATCTTCCTATTTCTTATTCTGTGCTTTAAGAGTCAATTGTCTGCAAGTAATTGAGTATGTTGGTAACCCTAGACCTTAGGTTATTAGGTGTATAATCCTGTACAATAATGTGGGTCCATCCAAATGCTGAAACTACTAGAGAAGGAGTGGAAGACATCACACTCATCATCAAAACTCATCCCTTGCCATTTCCTTGCCTTAGTAGCCCAAATCGAATTCTTCAATAGCCATTTTTATTATTTTAAATCTGCCTTGAGAAACGTGATATGGCCCAAAATTCCTCCTAGAGTGCCAGCGTTGTCAAACTGAGCCCTCCAGGCTCTTTGAGAGGGGGGTAATATGGTAAAAACAAGTGGCTGAACCACCCCCTCCTCATACAACGCCCTAGGTGAACCAATCACATCACCTCTCTTTTCTTCTCTGATAGGCCATTCAGCATGGCAAAACTGCACCAGAATGGTACACTGAGACAAATCATCATTGTAACTACTCGGAATTGAAAATAAGCTGTCTCATTGGATTCAGGGAGTCCAAATCCATCTAAGGTGCATACTCATACACCCTACAGATCTCTACATGATCAAGAATAATATCCAATATGCCAGACAGATAAAATAATAATCTGCAAATGATCAATAATATAACCCAGGCTAACATCCATCTGCTGCAAGTGTTTAAAGGCTAAGACATACTCTACAAATCATTCAAATAACAATTATAACAAGTAGTAATCATTTCACTGGTGGTGTATCAACCAAATATAGAGTTTCATTAATTAACTATAACTTGGACCAAACTTTCAAGACCATACTCACTTCATAGTTGTAATCAATTTGCTAGTGAAGGGTGAGGGCTAGAAATCAAATGGTTAGGCTAAAGGGTGACTACCCACATGACACTGTCACACTTTGAAAATGGAAAGGGGATACTCACTCTAGCATATGCCAGACAAGCAATAACATAGGGGATGGCAGTGTCTCACAAATGGATAAGTTACGTTCAGAGGTGCTTATTCATCTTGACAAATGCTCACAATCCAAATCAAATACAAGTGAAGCCAACAATTTTTAGATAGAACTTTTAAGAACCATTGCTTTTTGGGCCTTCAATTTTCCATAGCCATGATCCATTTGTTTACACAGATTTTTATTTATCAAGGCTTCATGCATTCATGTATGTTTAAAAACACTACTATTCATGAATGTTTTAAGATATTCATTTCAATATACTTCAAATCCAATTTCATTAGGTTTGCCTTGCATTCATGTATGTTCAAAAACACTACTTTTCATGAATGCGATTTTTCATAAGATATTCATTTCATTTCCAAATACATTGTATTGATGGCAACACTATTTGCTTCAGGTTTAGCCAACACAACATAGGCAACTTAGAGTCGAGGCACAAATAAACAGGGAAGCTTGTCCAACAAAGAGGTTCTAGTGGGAAAGGTCCTCCATGCCACAAGTCAAGTAGTAGGCCGGGATATAAAAATAGATGGAAGGTAATGGATGGATGGAGATAGTGAACAATGAAACCAACACTAACAAGCCAAAGTATGGTGGAAATGATCACCTCTGTTCTCCCTAAGGAGGGTAAAACCAATGAGTATGGGTCAAGAACTTCTAGGTCTAAGTAAGGACATACATACATAATATTAATACATTCAAGTCCACATATTTATATGACCGCTAAATCATGACATTAGATGCTAAGACATGTCACAAGAATGAATATAAAAGCAATGATAACCATAACACAAGATAATATCTGCTGAGTCATATACATGGAAACAATCAATCTGAACCAACATCTGTCCAATGATAAACTATTGATGCAACTCTGGGCACTACTGACTGCTCTACAAATGGTTAAATGACTACATTAGTCATCAAATCTGAGTGTCTTGAGACTCAGTCATGGAATGCTCGAGATCATCCTCATACCCGTAGTTTGACCTCCATCTATCCCTTCCGTTTATTCGTCTTTTAGTTTCATTTATATTTTCATTTAATTCCTTCATACGTCCTAATAATACATTTGAATTCATTATGATCTGTGTGATGGGTTCGCTTCTCAGTGGAGTCGCTAGGTGAACGAATTGTCGTGGTCACCAATGGATGATGTCGTAAGAAAGGTAAGTGAAATTCATGCAATGATTGTAAATATTTAAACATATAAACTGCAATCACTAATATTAGACCGGATGTGATATGAATGATAAAAGATGTAAGTACATTCATAGACATCGAAGGTAAAATAGATGAACCAAGGTAAGCCACTATCTCCCCGGCAACAAGACCAAAATGTTATCACCAGACTTGTAGTTGCCTCTATGAGGTGCATCTAGGATGGATGGTAGAGGGATGGGAAACTAAAGAGGTGGAACCAAGATAGCCTCGACTCCCAAATGGATGGTTGTCATGCCAATTGAGGAAATCTTCACTTGATGTTATCTTAGCCTAAGACACCAATGGGGGAGACCCAGATCTACTCCCGACAGGAGAGATCAAACCTAAACACCAGATCAAATCAAAGGGAGTTGAAGTACGTAAGGTGTAAGGTGGAGTAAACCCTAGATCTATGGATGACATCACAAGGTGAACTAGGGCTTGGATCAGGGGCTTATGAGATGTGAAATTTGATCCAAGTTCGAAACACAAGTGACCTATAAGCCTATTACTAGATCCAGGATCCAGGTACTAGCAAAAGATGAAGATATCCTCTGCCTTGGGAAACGTGACCAATGCAGGGAGGGGAAGAACATGATTGGGGTTATCTAGTACCACGGGGTGAACTCAAAAGAAGGTATGACAGTGTCAAAGCACCCGAGCCATAAGGAAAAGATCAAATCGCAAGAGAAGGAAGCAACATGAGGGGTAGTGCTAGGGCTCAGAGAACAGTGCCTTGGGATTTGGGCCAAATGGAGTCACTTTATCAAAACGTTTTTGAAGACCCACTTAGAGTTTGGCCTGATCCACAAAACCCAGAAATAGTTTGCCTTGAGATCAAGCAGTTTGATCCATAATATTTTTTATTTTTTAATATTTAGGGTTTTAACATGAAAATGAAGATGCCAATGGATTGAGATTTAGAAAAGAAGCACCAACCTGTGGATCTTGTTATCACATATATAGTAGCCAGGCTACCATATTCTATTTTTCATATATAGTACATTTTTCAACCAGATCTCTTACATATGAGATGTTGAGATGAGCAGTTTTGACGGATCATTATTTTGTCAATGGACTATTATACTCTTCCATGTCAGGACTGAGTCTCAGGATAGTCAAATTCGAGGACTGATGTAGCCATTTAGTCATTTGCAGAGCAGTTGATGATGCCCAGATTGGTTTTAGTGTTTTCTCATTGGACAAATGATGGTTCAAATGGATTATTTGCATGGTTATGACTCAGCATTTATCACATTGTGTTATGGTTATCATTGCTCTTATACTCATTTTTGTGACATATACTCATTTATCACATTGTGTTATGGTTATCATTGCTCTTATACTCATTTTTGTGTCATGATTTGGCAGACATAAATATATGGACTTGGATGTATTTGTATTATGTATTGATGTCCCTACTTAGACTTGGAAGTTCCTGATTTATACTTATTGGTGTTACCCTCCTTAGGGAGAATAGAGGTAGTGATTCCCACCATTTCTTTGGCTTGCTAGTGTTGGTTTCATCATTCACTGTCTCCACCCATCCATTACCTTCCAGTTTTGTTTTAACTCGACTTACTACTTGACTTGTGGCATGGAGGACCTTTCCCTGCTAGAACCTTTGTTGGACAAACTTCCCTGTTCATACTATGTCTCAGCTCTGAGTTGGTGACATAACTTGCCTTTGGTAAGTTGGATTGCATGCCTAAATCATTCTGGTCTGTTGTCCCGATGTTTGGCACTGTGCAGAACTCCCCCTGGTCACTTGATATGTTGTTGGCTAGAACTAAAAGTTCATGCACTACTTGTATTGGAAATATTTATATATGCGTGAAAATTCTAAAATGTGTTTCTTAACATATGTGAGCAAGGGGCAAGAGTAATGAAATGCTAAAATACCCCTTGAAGGGTATAAGAAAAGGTCCCAAAAACAATGGTTAAATATATGCTATATCCAAATATTGCTGACCTTATAAATTTGAATATGTCCTGGATGAAAGTTGTGATTAGCTACACTGGTGAAGTCCCAAAGGGTCATATAGGCCAAAAAGGCCATGGAAATAAAATTGATGGTCCTAACGAAACTAGATCAAACTTGATGTAGACATGATGCATAAGTTGAATAAGCACTCTCTGAACAACTCAATCATTTGCGAGGCACTGCCATTCCTTGTGTTGTTGTTTGTCCGGCATGTGGTTATAGTGAGTTTTCCCTTTCCATATCCAAAGTGTCATGATGTTAAGTAGGTAGTCATCATTTGCCCTAGCCTTGTCAAATTCAGCCTTCAGCCTTCACTAGCAAATTGACTACAACTATGAAGTGAGTATAGTCCTGAAAGTCTGGTCTGAGTAATAATAAATAAAACCCTATAGATGTATTTGGTTGATGTACCACCAGTGAGATGACTGCTACTTGTTGTGATTGTTGCTTAAATGATTTGTAGAGCATGTCTTAGCCTTATAACACTTGTAGCAGATGGATGATAGTCTGCGTTATATTATTGGTATTTGGTCATTTACAGATGATTATATTGTTTGTTGGATATGGTTGATGATCAGGTAGAGACTTGGAATGGGTATGAGTATACACCCTAGATGGGTTTGGACTCTTCGAGTCTAATGAAATAGTTTATTTTCAGTTCCGGGCACTTGCAGAGATGGTTAGGCTCATTTTACTCTTTTGATGCAGTTTTGCTTCACAGGATGATGTGTTTATTTTCAGTTCCGGGCACTTGCAGAGATGGTTAGGCTCATTTTACTCTTTTGATGCAGTTTTGCTTCACAAGATGAGCAGGGACTCATGTTTTTATTGGATCTCCTAGGGCACTGTATGGGGTATAGGGGGTGCAACCACTTGATTGTACCATAGTACCCCCATCCCAGAGATCTTGGTGGGCTCAGTTGGACAACGCAGACACCCTAAGAGGCTGTTTTGATAGGTTTACATTTCTCAAGGCAGATTAAAAAATGATTAAATGGCTATTGAAGAAATCGATTTGGGCTACTGAGGCAAGGAAATGACATGGGATGAGTCATGATTATGAGAGTGATGTCCTCCGCACCTTCTCCAGCAGTTGCAACACTTGATTAGGCCCACACCTATTTTTTGGGCATTTTTATATTATTTTCTGGAGCTTTTGGAAGGCTCACGATTTCCTCGAGGCACAAAGTCAAAAAATTAAAATATTATATTATTTTATTGTGCCATGGGGCACCCAGAGGGAGTTAGTTAACACTCCATGGACCCACCATGTGCTTCATTTATTTCTTGTTGAGTGGGGTACCCTCTTTATGGGCGATCTAGTCCACTTTGATACTTTATGGTTATATTGATCCATGTATTGTATGTTGAGCTCTTCTCAACCATTGATTAGAACATTTATATCTTTTAATCTGGGCCACTCATTTTGAAAGTGGTTAGGATTTTGGTTCTCTCATTTCTATTTAAAGGAGAGAGCTTCTCATTTGTAAAGGGTCTTTGGCTCTTGGATCTGGATAATAGAAAAACTTTTTTTGTGGATATTTTTTTGATCTCCTTTGCATCTGGTGTTCTTAGATGGTGATTGGAAAGTCTTTTGCTTCCTAGCATTTGGGAAATTGTTGCAAGATCTATATATTTTTGGGAATCTTTGTCTTGTCTACAGGAGGGTGACTTCAGCTTGGGCATTTTTGCAGGGGGACCTCAACTCGATTGGATTGTTTTCGTTTTTTATCAAGGGGCTTTCATTAGTGTCATTGCGATCTATGATTTTCTTTTGCTATTTTCTGTAGCATTTAGTTTTTTTTTCATGTGGCAACAAATATGATATGGTTGATGTTTGTTGTGTAGGAGAGAGGGCGCATTGATTCCTTGGGACAAAACATTGGACATAGAAATTGCTCAAAGATTCTCAAATTGATCGGGATAGCAAGGATCATCATCATCAAAGCATCTACAAGGTTTTCCAGGTAAGATCTATAGGTTGGTTTTTTTCTTCCATGATCTTAATTGATTGTACCTGCTTTTCTTCAATTTACTGAAAACTCCAAAATATTAAAAAAATCCAAAAATACGTAATCGGGGAACCGTTCGATCTTTGGACAAACCATTGCTGGGTTTTGTAGATCAGGCATCCCTTTCACCAATTCATCCTCAATGTTGTCCAAAAAGTGGTTGGTTTTCCCTAGATCTGAAAAACTGACTATTAGAACCCCAACGCCCCCACTGAAATTTTGACTTTTCCAGATCTAACTTTTTCCGGAAAATAATCACTTGGGTTCGTAGATCGGTTCCTCCTCATTCCAAAACACCTCCAACGCTGAGCTAATTGTTGCCAGGTGTCCCTAGATCTGAGAAATTGACTTTCAACACCCTAGCACTCCTAGTCATTTTCTGACTTTTTTCGGATCTGATTTTTTCTGCATTTTTCCAACTTGGGTTTGTAGATCAGGTCATCCACATCCCATTTCTCCTCCAACAATGAGCTGATGCCTCCCAAATTGTCCTAGATCTGAGGATTTGTCCCTCCAAACCCTAGCGCTAGCCCTCTTTCTGCCGATTTCCCCTACAAACTGAATTTTCCTGTCCAAACACTTTTCTGGGTCCATAGATCAGGGCATATCCCAAGTGGGTTCACTCTAATGCTGTGCATACACTGATTCCATTGCCCAAGGCCCAACAGATATTGATCTCCAAGCCTAACGCTAGCCCTCTTTTGACCTCTTTTCCCTGAAAGTTGACCTTTTTTTTGATGACTCAGGTACTTTGACATTGTGACATCTTTCATTGAGTCTATCCCTTTGGTACTAGATAGTCCCAGCTCTGTCCTTACTCACCCTGCATAGGTTACGTTTCCCAAGGCAGCGGTTATCTTCATCAGTTGCTAGTACCTCAACCCCAGATCTTGTATCCACCCCATAAGTTACCTTGGTTCCACTTTGGATCGAACTTAACACTTCCAAAACCCTAATCCAAAGCCTTGGCACACCTGGTAACATCTCCCATAGATCTAGGGTCTTCAATTACCTTACACCTTACGTACCTCAAGCCTACTTGATCTGATCTGGTGTCTAGGTCTGATCTCTCCTGTCGAGAGTAGATCTAGGTCTCTCATTTGTTGTCTCGGACTTAGATAACATAAAGCGAAGAATTTTTTGACTGGGGTGACAACCATCCATTTGAGAGTCTAGGCAATCTTGGTTCCACCTCCTTAGTTGCTTGTCCCTCTACCATCCATCCTTGATCCACCATACATAGGCAACTACAAGGTTGGTGATAATAGATTTTACCTGGAAAATCTTGTAGATGCCTTGATGATGATGATCTATGCCGTCTCGATCAATTTGAGAAGATTTGAAGGAAGCCTCTATGTGAAACGATTTGCCCAAGGAAGCCAATGATACTAATGAAAACCCCCTGATACAAGCCAAGCCAAGCCAAGCGAGTTGAAGAACCATTGCAAAAACACCCAAGTTGAAGTTGCCCTCCTGTAGACAAGACAATGTTTCCAAAAAATATAGATCTCACAACAAATACCCAAATGCTAGGAAGCAATAGATTTTCCAATCACCATCTAAGAACACCATATGCAAAAGAAATCCAAGAATTTCCACAAAATAGTTTTCTATTATCCAAATCCAAGAGCCAAAGACCCCTTTACAATGAGAAGCTCCCTCCTTTAAATAGGAATGAGAGAACCAAAATCATAACCACTTTTCAAATGGGTGGCTAAGATTAAAAGATCAAAATGTTCTAATCAACGGTTGAGATGAGTTCAACATAAAATACATGGATCAATACAATAATATTGTTAGACACCGAGAGGGGGGGTGAATCAGTATAAAGCAATATTAAAACTTTTCTTAACTTGTCACAATTAACTACCAATTCATCATTCCATTAATCTCATAGTCATTTCATTCCACTTCATCATTCACTTAGCATAAGCATTTAAATCATCAAGAACCATAACACAAAAGAACACAACACCATATAATTTTGTAATATTTTTGTATTAGTTTTGGTCCGGCTACAATCGTGAGGTAAAATCAGCACCTACTGATATGAAGAGCACCTACTCTGCATCCAGGACCCTGCCTGGTTTTCTTAGACCCTGCTAAGAAGGGTTTGAGGTATCCTAACCTCAAAAGAAAGACAAGCTTGCATTTACAGTTAAAGCTTACTGTCACATCATTTCATCAATCACATCAACATTGCTATAACACTGCTCATCAGTCATCTTGTTCATTTGCTCACTTGTTGCTTAACAACCTCTGTACTCTAGTCATTGTCAAATCATCATATAGCTCCTATCACTGATCATCAATCTCTGCTCTTTATCAACACTGCTGCTGTCATTCTATGCTTGTCAACCTCTGCTGCTCAAGTATATCAGAAACACTGCTGCTCTCACTAATCATCTCCATCTTCAAGATCTGCAACATCAACCTTTCATTGGCTGTGCATCATAACTTTGGACTCCCTACCTGGGATATGTATGACTACTGTAGAAAACTTCAAACCATTCTTCATATCATCACTTCATCATGTACTAGAACTGTGTTGTCTTTGGTTTTTAGTCTTAGACCAGTCATACTTCACAACCTCATGAACTGGGGCTATGTATATGCTTCAAAGGACTGTCATCATCATCATTGGACTGTGTAAATTCTTTACACAATGTCACGCTATCAACTTCAGACTTGTGTCAACTGTGGACTATCAATATTGACTGTGTAAATGAACCCAATCTCAGATCAAAACTAGACTTGGACTGTCTTTACAGATTCAGGACTATGCCGTCAAATCAAACGTAGATTAAAGACTATGCTGTCATGAACATGTGTTTACTATGTGACTGTCATACTGTTGTCATGACATTTCAAGTCATCAAGAAGTTTGCCCAAGCATCAATGCTACTCATGTCTTCATAAGGTTCTTAGCATGCAGTCCTTATATAAGATAACCAGCAGTCTAAGTTCTGTCCACCAATCAACTGGAAGTTTGCTCATTTACTGCTCATGCCAATCATCAAGAGGTCTGCTGATACATTACTCATACCAGCACATCAAAGGATTTGCTTATAGTAACTTTTATCAACAAGTGCTGTCAAGTCCACCAATTCTTCATATACTAACCAGTCAAACCTCAACTTAATCATAGAGTAAGAAGGGCTGATCAACAAGTGTCATTAGAGCTTAACCCTGCTCTCAATTTATCAAACCAATGTTCTTAAGTTGTTTTCAAACCCTTGCACATAGAATCATCATCTAATCAGCTCACAAGCTGATATCAAACAGCCCACTGTCACTTCAGTGTGACATTGTTGTCACCTTATCATCATCTTTGCATCATCATCTTCTTCATTATAGAGAATCACGAGATCATGCCAAACTTTGCCATAACAAATGAACCTTAGTCCTTGAAAGGTCCTAAATTCTGCCCTTGATTAGTTCACAGTACTGTTCACATAACAGTCATGAAGAGTACTGAACTTTTTACCCCAGAACAAGTTATAAAACAGTAATAAATAGAACCTTTCCAATTTTTTAAATAGCCCTTCAACACGACTGAAAATAGGTTTGATTCAGTCTACAGCAGTACACTCTCCCTAGGCCAAAAAAAAAAAAAAAAATAGTTCGAAAGAGCTTCTTCAATTATGCAAACTAGCCCTTGAATATATCATCATAAAGACATGGTGAACTGTACCCTGGGTCTTTATCAGCTGCTGTTGTGCACATGAAGAAGTTAAAGAATAGATCTGCAATACCCTAACTTCGGATGGTCTTCATGTATTGCTGCTCCCAGTTGGTGTAAAAACTTCAGACCTGTCTTCTCTGTAATTTTGGCTTCCTTTTCTTACTGCGGCTGCCTCAGATCAGTTATGTCCCAAAAATTAGAATTAATAAAAACACAAAAAATTTGTATCAAAAGAAAAACTTCAGCTGTTGCCTCAGTCTGCTATATATCCGAATTTTAGAGTAAACTTTACTGTGTCTGCTTCTGCTACAGTGCCATTCGAATTTCAGAGCTCGTCCACTTCAATTCCACAGTGAAGTCTGTTGCTTACCCCATGCAACTCTTAGAGACAGCCACAAAATTGCCTTAGTAATGACCCACGAAATTACATAGATAAAAAAAAACTTAAAAAATTTCCTGTCTACTGTAGCTGCTACAGTACCCGAAATTCTCCTCAGTGAGCAGCCCGAAATTCAGAGCTCTCATTCACCCAAATTTTCACACTATTTAAAATGAATTTTGATGGGGTATTTATACTGGATTTTCCACCATAAATTCTGGAGTCGACCTTAAAAAATATTTTAATTTTTAATTTTTAAATTTGAATTTGAAATTTAATCTTTTGTAGGCTGGCCGACTTGTTGAATTTTATTTTTATCATTTTTGTTGAGCCAACGTGTCACAATCTTCTTTTGTGGAGCCGACCTGTCCACCTTTCTTTATTCTTTTTGGAGAGTTGACTTGTTTGTGGGCTTGTGTGTTGGTGCCATCATCAAGATGCCAATAAGTGGGTTCAAGACCCAAACCATCACATGCAAGGGTGTATCAAGCCATCAAGGGCTTCATCAAAGAATCCCAACACCATGACATGTGTGACCAAGGACCCCATCATCCAAAAGTAACCATATCATCTCCTTCAAAGGTTCAAGGACCATTAACCCAACAAATGTGGGTCCAAAGGCTTCTTCATCAGGCAAGAGGCATCATGGGCTTCTTCAACCACCTTAGCCATGCACGGGGACCTCTATGGTCAAGATACATAAAGACATCACATGTGGGTTTGCCAGACCTTCTCCCGGGGACCCATAACATCATCATAGCATGAATGACCACAAAATGGGTCATTAATGCTTCTTCCACCCATCTAGGGCTTCTCCAACATCCATCAAGGCTTCAGGACCATCTCTAGGGTCTTCAGGATCATCAGCAGGGTCTTCAACATCTTCAACAAGGTGGTGGCATCAAGATCCAAACTTGTGGGTACAAGGACCTTGTCAATTGGGTACTAGGTGTTTCAGGGCACAAACCGACACTGTAAGGGATCAAGGCACTGCGGGTGGCATCAATGACATCCCGTGGGGCCACTACAAGTCCACGTTGGCATCAATGATAATTTCATCAACAATCTCCCCCTTTGTCATTGATGACAACAACTCATGCTCCCCCTAACCGACACTGTAAGGGATCAAGGCACTGCGGGTGGCATCAATGACATCCCGTGGGGCCACTGCAAGTCCACGTTGTCATCAATGACAATTTCATCAACAAATATAATATATCAATGGACCAAATCACCCTAGGAGAGGGGATTCCACTCAATAAAAAATAAAATAAATCTCATGGTGGGTCCAGGGGGTGTTAACTAACTCCCCTAATGTGTCCCCATGGCACAATAAAAATAAATATAAATTTTAAATGCAAAATAGTGCCTCTTTGAGGAAATCTTAAGCCTCCAAAAGCTCTAGAAAATAATAAAATATGCCGGAGAGATGGATGTGGGTCCATCCAAGTGCTGAAACTGCCGGAGAAGGAGTGGAAGACATCACACTAATCATCAAAACTCATCCCTTGCCATTTCCTTGCCTCAGTAGCCCAAATCAAATTATTTAGTAGCCATTTTTATTAATTTAAATCTGCCTCGGGAAACATGATATGGCCCAAACTGCCTGCTAGAGTGCAGTGTTGTCAAACTGAGCCCACTAGGCTCTCTGGGAGGGGGGTAATATGGTAAAAACAAGTGGTTGGACCACCCCCTCTCATATAACGCCCTAGGTGAACCAATCACATCACCTCTCTGCTCCGACAGGCCATTCAGCATGGCAAAACTGCACCAAAATGGTACACTGAGACAAATCATCACTGTAACTGCACGGAACTGAAAATAAGCCGTCTCATTGGATTCAGCGTGTCCAAATCCATCTAAGGTGCATACTCATACACCCTATAGATCTCTGCATGATCAAGAATAATATCCAATATGCTAAGATAGATAAAATAATAATCTGCAAATGATTAATAATATAACCTAGGCTAACATCCATCTGCTGCAAAGTGTTTAAAGGCTAAGACATGCTCTACAAATCATTCAAATAACAATTATAACAAGTAGTAATCATTTCACTGGCGATCTATCAACCAAATATAGAGTTTCATTAATTAACTATAACTCAGACCAGACTTTCAAGACCATACTCACTTCATAGTTGTAATCAATTTGCTAGTGAAGGGTGAGGGCTAGAAATCAAATGGTTAGGCTAAAGGGTGACTACCCACATGACACTGTGACACTTTGGAAATGGAAAGGGGATACTCACTCTAG
The DNA here is from genome assembly GCA_001517045.1 of Pseudotsuga menziesii. Classification (NCBI taxonomy): domain Eukaryota; kingdom Viridiplantae; phylum Streptophyta; class Pinopsida; order Pinales; family Pinaceae; genus Pseudotsuga; species Pseudotsuga menziesii. The sequence goes on along the minus strand of LPNX010370265.1, from coordinate 220,693 downwards.
CATATGCCAGACAAGGAATAACACATGGGATGGCAATGTCTCACAAATGGATAAGTTACGTTCAGAGGTGCTTATTCACCTTGACAAATGCTCACAATCCAAATCAAATACAAGTGAGGCCAGCAATCTTTAGATAGAACTTTTAAGAACCATTGCTTTTTGGGCTTTCAATTTTTCATAGCCATGATCCATTTGTTTACACAAATTTTTATTTATTAAGGCTTCATGCATTCATGTATGTTTAAAAACACTACTTTTCATGAATGTTTTAAGATAATCATTTCAATATACTGCAAAGCCAATTTCATTAGGCTTGCCTTGCATTCATGTATGTTCAAAAACACTACTTTTCATGAATGGGCTTTTTCATAAGATATTCATTTCATTTCCAAATACATTGTATTGATGGCAGCGCTATTTGCTTAAGGTTTAGCCAACACAACCTAGGAAACTCAGAGCTGAGACACAAATAAACAGGGAAGCTTGTCCAACAAAGAGGTTCTAGTGGGGAAATGTCCTCCATGCCACAAGTCAAGTAGTAGGTCGGGATATAAAAATAGATGGAAGGTAATGGATGGATGGAGATAGTGAACAATGAAACCAACACTAGCAAGCCAAATTATGGTGGGAATGATCACCTATATTCTCCCTAAGGAGGGTAAAACCAATGGGTATGGGTCAAGAACTTCCAGGTCTAAGTAGGGACACACATACATAATATCAATACATCCAAGTCCACATATTTATATGACCGCCAGATCATGAAGGCTAGATGTCAAGACATGTCACAAGACTGAATATAAAAGCAATGATAACCATAACACAAGATAGTATATGCTGAGTCATATACATGTAAATAATCAATCTGAACCACCATTTGTCCAATGATAAACTATTGATGCAACTCTGGGCACTATTGACTGCTCTGCAAATGGCTAAATGACTACATCAGTCCTCAAATTTAAGTGTCCTGAGATTCAGTCATGGCATGGGAGAGTACTATAAGGGAACTCGCTGAAAAAATGTACTAAAGTCTGAAAAATAGAATATGGTAGCCCGACTACTATATATGTGATAACAAGGGTATAAAGAGGGAGGCGCTCTCCCTCATTTATACACACCTCACACTCTCAAGTTTGCATGAGAGAGAGAGAGACAAAAGGGAGGAGAGACAGATAGCTGCTGAATACTTCTTATTTCTTTTGATCATCTTACTATTCTGAAGAGGTATGTGGGGTTTTGTCCTTGGAGTAAACTTTCTACCCGACCATTTGCACCGATCGGACGACCAACGGCGCATGATGTGAAAGCTCACGCGAGCCAGGTCGTCCGATCGGTGCAAATGGTCGGGTAGAAAGTTTACTCCTTTTGTCCTCTATGGTTTCCCCAGTGAAAATCTTTGTGTCTCGTGTATCTTTGATATCTGATGTATCTTGCTGTACTTGTCATAGTGGAAAAAATCGCCGATTTTTCAGCGATGTCCTGAAAAATCGCGTTTTTTTGGATGCTGACTTTTCGGCCAGAAAAAATCGCATTGCAAAAAATCGGGAAATAGGGAAAAAAATCGGTAAGCAAATTTTGACCCTATTGAAGTACAAAATTTGCATTTTTTAATGCTTGCCGCGGTTTGCCGATTTTTGTCGATGTTGCCGAGAAGATGTTTTCTGGACCCTTGCCGATTTTGTCCACTACGGTACTTGTTATTCTTTCAGATAAAGATCCTAGATAAACTAATCAGATTTAAAGAAAAACTAACATGGTATCAAAGCCTCTCTGAAAGAAGGCACTTTGCAGCTGGGGAAACTAGGGCTTCCTAGTTCAAGGTGTTCTCTCCACAAATCATCAAGAAAATAGGGCTAGGGTAACTCACCTTAGTAGGGCACATCTTTTGGTGTAGATAGTTTCTGAAATTAAGAAGTTTCATTTTTTACCCTGTCACTAGTGCTGGGAGGAACTAGGGCATCAAGTTTTGGAGGCTTCCCACCTCAGTTTTTAGAAAGTGACCTAGTTGAGCAACTCGCCTCAAGGAGGTGCATCTTTCTATCCAAACGGAATCCCCAAACTCCAAGTTTGGAAAATTAGGGTTTTTCTCACAAACACTAGGTTAGCCTGCTTCAAAACCAGGCCAGACATCTCAAATCGGTAAGATCTAAATCTTTGTTATTTCCATTTGAGGTTCTCATTTGAAAAGGTGACTCATCATACTCATCTTGAGGACAAGCTTGGAGGGGCTGATAACTTTCGAGCATGGAAGTACATAATCTCCCAGATCCTTGAAGATAATGATTTGGATCAAACCATCACTGGGGAGGTTCCAGAACTAGAGAGAGATGAGGCTAAGGCTACTCATAAGAGAAGCATGGCCAAGGCTAGGAGAATCATTGTAGAGTCCATTAAGGATCACCTCATCCCCCATGTGTATGCATTCAAGACACCAAAGGAAGTGTATGATGCTTTGACAAAGATGTTCAAAGGAAAGAAAATCAACCGGAAGATGACTTTGAGGAACCAATTGAAGAATGTGAAGATACAGAACTCCGAGACTACACAATCTTACTTCACAAGGGTTGCTCAAATTAAAGAACAACTTGAAGCAGTTGAAGAGAATGTCGAAGAAGGAGAAATTGTAATGACTACCTTGAATGGTCTCCCTAGATCATGGGACTCATTCATTCAAGGGATTTGTACAAGAAGGAAGCTGATATCTTTCAACAGATTTCGAGAAGAATGTGCACAAGAAGAAGCTATACTTTTGACAAGAGAAGAGAAGATGGGAGCAACTGAAGATCAAGCTCTCACAGTTCACACCAGGAGGAACTTCAAGAAGAAGGAGAACTTTCATCACAACAAGAAGAAGGACAAGAAATTGAAGAAGACCAAAAGAGATACTTCAAATGCTCGATGCTATACTTGTGAAAAGGGACACTTTGCAAGAGCTTGTCCCATCAGGAAAAGAAGACACCATGGTCATTTTGCTGAAGATGATGAACCAACAAACAAAAGATTCAGACGGGAGAACGATGATTCAAATGAAGAGTATGTGCTAATCTTAGCACTTACTGGCACTATCTCACACAGAAGCAATGATTGGCTTGTGGATAGTGGAGCTTCTAAACATATGAAGGGATACAAGGAATCATTCGTTAATATGTCTGAACATGACTCACCTCACAAGGTGAAACTTGGGGATTATTAAATTGAGCACATAGATCCGTGGACAAACACACAACTCACAAAATAGATCACATAATTTACTCAGCAATTGCAGAATGAAACAGTGCAAAAATGGCTTGCAGCTGTGAATGCTTTCATTAATCAAAAAAGTAATCAGATGATAATTACAATGAAGTACAATGGCTTTAATAGCCACAAGCAATTCGAATCCACATGAGGAAATTCGAATTGATTAGACTCTACTTGACTGTAGGTAACTAAGACCTTGTCTAAATCAGTATCGGAGGACTCAATGGTTAATTGACCTTGTCTAAACCATAACCGGAGTTCATCGAAGCTCTAAAACACAACTCAAGTGTTACATTCAGTGTTGACTAAGGCTAATTGACCGTGGTAGGTGAGAAATGCGCCCCTCCTGAGTGCAGTCATGTAAACCTAGCGCTAACTGAATGTAGAGGACTGGAACTGAATGTAACTGACTCCTAACTTACCTTGACTAGTCATCAATTGAACTGAACTGACCTTGGTTGGTTTTGGCACTCTCGGCGGCTCCTAAATTGTAGGGATTGGTCTAGGAGGCTCCTAAACTGATGCAATCAAGTGCAACAGTGGCAGTAGGCCTCAATTAGTGTTCCCCACACTTTAGTAACTGAAACATGTGCCCCAATTAGGCCAAGTGGACCTAGTGGTGCTAGTGACTAAAAATAGACTGGATGGACTCCCGATTTAGACATGACTCCTGATTTAGACATATGACCAAATTGGACAAGGGAGGATTAATAATCCTAACAGGGATGACTATCAATACCCCATAAAAGGGAGTGGAGAAGCTTCATACAAGCTTGACTCTGGGAAATCTCTAAAGATGCAGGATGTGCTATATGTTCTAGGATTGAAGAAGAATCTTCTCTCCATTTCTGCATTAGATGCAAAAGGGATTAGGGTTGCTTTTGTCGATGGCCAAGTTCTAATGTGGCCCAGAGGAAAGAAAATAGAGGATGCAACAGTGATTGGAGAAGAAGACAGAGGCTTGTACAAGTTGAAGGAACAACCTGAACAAGCACTGGTTCATGAGTCGATTGAACCAAGTGAACTATGGCACAGAAGGATTGCACATGTGCACTACAGGGCACTACCGATGGCAAGCAAAGCAGTCTTTGGACTGCCAGAGATCCAGGCACAGCATGAAGGCATTTGCAAAGGATGTGCACAAGGAAAGAATGGGAAGAAGACATTTCCCAGCAGTGAGAGCAAGGCAATAGGAATAATGGAGATAGTACACTCGGATGTATGTGGACCCATGTATTCTATCTCATTAAGTGGGTATGTGTACTATGTTTCCTTAATAGATGATTGCTCACGTAAAACTTGGATATATTTCTTGAGAGGGAAAAGTGAAGTTTTTCAGCAAGTTCAAGGAATATAAAGCCTTGGTTGAGAACCAAACAGATAGGAAGATCAAGACTCTACAGTCAGATAATGGTAGAGAGTTCACTTCTGAAGAATTCAAGGAACTTTGTAGAGAGTCCGGGATTAGGAGGGAGTTGAGCACTCCATACAATCCTCAACAGAATGGGGTTGCAAAACGAAAGAACCAAACCATCATGGAGGCAAGAAGAACAGTTGTGTATGTACAGAACCGTACTCCTCATCGAGTACTTGACAATAAGACCCTTGAAGTGGCTTTTTCAGGAGAGAAACCAGAAGTCAACCATCTGAGAATATTTGGCTGCTCGATGCACATACATATCCCAAAGGAGAAAAGGACCAAGCTCAATCCTTTTGGGAGGAAGGGTATCTTCGTAGGATACAATGAAACATCAAAGGCCTACCAAATATACTTCCCATGATTCAAGAAGATCGACATCAGTAGAGATGTAACTTTTGATGAAGACTTGGCATACTTCAGATCTAGGAGGACACCCATTCAGGAGGTTGAGGAACCTGAAGAGACGAGAGGCCAAGATATGGAAATTGGAGAAGCAATTCCATAGGACCATGAAGATTACGACATGGCATAACCACAAGAGTTGGTAGAGACATTCCTTGAGAAGAACTCCCACAAGAGGAAACCAACATGGGAACGGGAGCTCATACTAGAAGCTAAAAGGTATGGTGCTCCAGAGGGAATACATAGAGAGAGAAAAAGGGAAAAGCCCTACAATAGCTATGTGGCTATGTTGTGTGACATCATTGACAGAGAACCTTCCACTTATGAAAAGGCTACAAAAAAGAAAGAATGGAAGGATGCAATGATCGAGGAATATCTGTCGATCATGAAGAATGATGTCTGAGAGATTGTTCCATGACTGGAGGAGAAATTTGTCGTGACTTCGAGGTGGATCTACAAGATCAAGCATGCTGTAGATGGCAACATCGAGAAATACAAGGCGATATTTGTAGCACGAGGCTTCTCACAGAAAGAAGGCATAGACTACGAAGAGACATTTGCACCTGTGGCAAGGTACACTTCCATTAGGACCATACTTGCTTTGGCAGCAGTTATGAAATGGAAAATACACCAGATGGATGTCAAGACAACTTTCTTGAATGGTGTAGTCTAGGAGGAAGTGTACGTGGAACAACCACTAGGATTCAAGACACATGATAGGAAAACCCATGTGTGGAAATTGAAGAAGGCTTTGTATGAATTGAAACAAGCACCGAGGACATGGTACGACAGGATGAATAGCTTCCTGTTGAGCTTGGGATTTACCAAGAGTAAAGCAGATTCCAACCTTTACTTCAAGGTGGAAGACGAAAGACCAATGATACTCCTACTATATGTCCATGACTTGTTTCTAACGGGCGAAGAGGAACTCATTACAGATGCAAAGATGAGACTTGCTACAGAGTTCGAGATGAAAGACCTAGGCATGATGCACTACTTCTTAAGCATGGAGGTATGGCAGAGTGCAGATAGGATCTTCCTTCGTCAAGGACAATATGCAGATTATGAAGAGATTCAGAATGATGGACTGCAAGGCAATGGCCACACCTATGGCATCTAACTTGAAGCTTCTGAGTGATGCTTCATCCGAGAAGGTCGATGCCACAATGTATCGCCAAATGATTGGCTCATTGATGTATCCGATGAATACGAGACCAGACATATGGTTTGTGGTGAACACCCTGAGCCAGTTCTTGACGGATCCGAGACATGTTCACTTGATAGCTGCAAAGCATATACTGAGGTGCCTAAAAGGTACAGTGGATTATGGGATCAAATATGATGCAAATTAGAAGATTAACCTACATGGTTATGTTGATTCGGATTGGGCAGGTAGCGCCACTAGTAGGAAGAGCACCTCTGGTTGCTGCTTCAGTTTGGGATCTGACATGATCTCCTAGTTCAACAGGAAGCAATCATGTGTGGCGCTGAGTATAGCTGAGGCAGAGTATGTTGTCACTTGCTTGGCTAGTTGCGAGGCAGTGTGGCTTCGAAAGCTACTGTCTAACTTGTTTGATCTCCAGTTGGATGTGGCTTGTATCTTCTGCGACAACTAGAGTTGCGTGAAGCTGTTGAAAAATCCTGTGTTCCACGACAAGTCGAAGCACATTGAGATCAAGTTCCACTATATTAGGGATAGGGTGCAGAGAGGAGCAGTGAATCTCCAGTATGTGGCAATAGAGGAGCAGATAGCCGATGTGTTGACCAAGCCTCTTGCGAGAGTGAAGTACGAGTACTTCAGAGAAACACTTGGTGTGATACAGATAAAGATCCCTCGAAAGATAGAGTGATGTATTCTAGAATAGGTAGAGAGACAATTTGTCTAAGCGTAAAATCCTAACGAAGCTCGTAGGTTGCTTAGACGTAATTAGCCTTGTAGGTTATCCTTGGATAAGTCTTGGCGAAGCTCGTAAGTTATCCTTGGATGTAATCAGTCCTGTTGTGTTCTATGCTAGAAATAGCTGATGCATGATATCTCACATGGGAAATGTAAAAGGCTGTTCGAATGAGGAAAATCCAAGTGAAGCAGTATGCCCAGACGTAATCAGTCCTGTAGGTTGTCCTCAGATGTAATCAGTGTTAGCGAAGCTCTCAGGTTATCCTTGGACATAATCTGTCCCGTGACAGGTTATTCACGTGTAAAATGAGACCCGACGTGGTATGCAGGTTACTTGAATGTAACACGCCTTATGGGTTGTTCGAGTGTAAAATGAGACCTGGCATGGTACGCAGGTTACTTGGATGTAATACGCCCCGAAGGTTGTCTGAACGTAAAAGATCCTGGACGCAGGTTGTTTAGAATCTCAGATGTAATAAGTCCTTGAGGTTGACTAGAGAATGTAAAAGGTTATGATGTAGCAGGTTGTTGGGTCGTAATCCGTCGTTACGTATATATCTATATATGTGTGTTCCCTTGTTGAGATGATAAGGTCATGAAGCACGAGAGGTGCACCTAGGCGGTTCTATTGATAGAATGCAGGTTGACCTTGCAGAGACATAATGCATTATGTGTGCTCCTAGGCGATTCTCATATAGTAGAAGTTGCAGGTTGTCTTAATAACATGAAAATTGTCCTGGCTTACTACTATGGTGAAAGAACGCATGTTGTTTGCATCTAAAGCTTTGTTCTTTGCCTTGATTTGTGCAGGGAAAAAGAGATAATCTGGATACAACAAGAAGAAGGTAGGAGACGTAGGTTATTGCCGTGGCAATATAAAGAAGGTCCTGGATAGTTCCTACGTGATGGCTTGCTCGAGATGTGATGAAGACCTGGCAGAGGGCTAGGCCTACATCCAGCATGAAAAAGGGCTAACTCTGTAGAAACTTCTGATGACAGATAATATGGTACGATGATCAAATAATAAGATGATGATGGCAGCAGCTATGATGATGACTCTATGACTCCGTGATTATGACTCTGCGATGAAGACACGACCAGACGTGTTGATGACTTTGAAGAGAGAGAATACCTTCCTAGTTAAGAGGGAGTGTTGATATATTTGTAACTTCGGAAGATATTCTGATGTATATTATCATTGTATGTTGTTGTACCCCCATGCAGAATGTCTTAATTGTGTCTAGACCTTGAGGTACAACCTCTGTTGTAAGTCGGGGCAATATTCCCTAGTTTAACATCATGTAATGCGTATTTGGAGCCTCTCTGGGAGAAGTCGACCTTGTTAGGGAAGACATGTGGGCCCCAGTCTTATGTTTGGTCAATGACTTGAAAGGGTATAATAGGGAGGCGCTCTCCCTCATTTATACACACCTCACACTCTCAAGTTCGCATGAGAGAGAGAGAGAGAGACAAAAGGGAGGAGAGACATATAATTGTTGAATGCTTCTTATTACTGCTTTTGATCATCTTACTATTCTAAAGAAGTTTGCAGGGTTTTCTTCTTTATGGTTTCCCCGATGAAAATCTTTGTGTCTCGTGTATCTTTTATAGCTTATGTATCTTGTTGTACTTGTTATTCCTTCATATAAAGATCCTAGATAAACTAATTAGATCTAAAGAAAAACTAACATGAAGAAAGCAACAACATAGTACATAAAGATAGATCAACTCTTGATAGCAGACCTTGACCATAAAGATATATCAAATAAAAACATTGAGAGAAAAACTTGATATTGATATATCATAGTTAAAGAGCATATCTTGAGATAAGGATATATCAAACCTTGAGCAGGATTGGGGTTTACGATTTTATCCATTAGGTGTTTAGGGTTTTTAACTTTTTCATTATAAATAATTTTTTGGGAGGGATCAATGGGACATAGAAGCATTGTAAGTTGCAACATCTGTTATCCACTAATTTTTCACTTAGTGGATTTTCGGTGAGTCGCCAGAGTATTGAACAAGTACACTTGTTCATGGTTAGAGTTCAGAAGTTTGCCAGCCTTTTTCTGGGAGTCTGTTTGAAATTTTTTGTAACACATGTTCATACCCCCTTGGGGAAATTGTAAAAATGTCCTAGCATTTAATTTTTTATAAAAGGCTCGGCTTCCCGGACTTAAGCATCAAGTCGACTAGCCTAGAGTGTGTTTTCCCTTGGTTATTATTTGTTGTTGAACAAACGACTAATAATTTCTGAGTTTTTCACTCACACCTCCAAAGCTGGCGTAGTTGTCTTGGTGTTTTGGCCTTGGGAGGTTATTAGAGCCTTCGTGTCAATGTTTTTCAGCATGCTAGACATTCGAATTGAGTCGTATGAACATGTACTAGGTCCCCCTAGAGTTTCGTTTGATTCCGAGAAAAAGTAAAATTTTCCATTTTTTAATGGTTTAAATGGAAAAATTCAAAATGTAAAAAATGTATGATCTAGAGTTCGTTTTTGGCGTAGTTGGGCTCATTTTCAAGCCCAGAGCAACATCTTTACCCAAGGGGCCACTTTCACTATGTTTTGGCCAGTTGAAGCATCTCGAAAGACATCATTTGGCTAACAGAGCATCAAAGTAGCATTTTAATGCTAAAATTGGATAAAATGCACTAAGTCCAAATATTAAAAAAAAGTCAAAAATCAAATGTTTTTTAAGTGAAAGGTGACATGGCATGTGGGCCATATTGAGTTACGACTCTCTTTCGCATGAAGTGGAAGTTAGAATTGGTTTAAATTTTGAAGTTTGAATTAAATTAAAATGAGGGTGACGTGAGGGTGAGGAAATGACTCACGCTTATGTGGAGAAATGGTGAGTGGGTGAGGGTGGACCCCTCCCCACTTAAGAAACTTTATATTAAATTAAACCATGCTCCAAACAAATCATTCCATGGTGTGGCCTACGATTTAATTCATGAAAGGATGACGTGAGGGGACTCACTCTAGCATGTTTGCGATAGTTGAAGGTGGGAACCTCCCCTCATCCACGTCACTCATAAATAAACTTTGGGTTAGTGTATTATGTTTACCATATTTCAAAGCATGGAAAACAAGCATATGTTTGATTGGTGAGGCCTTTTCTCACGTCATATTGAGTAGCCGTACAATCGCGTGAGGATTGTGGTGACCTCACCTACCTTGTCGCTCACGCATGAGTGAAGGAAGCCGATAGATCTTGGTGGGTGGATTTTGGGGTGATTGATTGGTGTGTTGGCAGTTTCTTTTCAGTTAAACTCTGGTTTAACTTAGTTCAATCTCACTTCAACTCACTTAACTCCGACTTGATCCTTAGTTCATAAATTCCCCCCTGGGGCTTGGTTTTTGTTATAAATAAGAGGTCTCTTTTCCCTTTTGAGTGTGGATGATTTTGCAGAGGACCTATGCTCGTATGATTGTAATTTCCTATCTTTCTTATGAATAAAATTGATTCTTTAAAGGATAATTTGATGGTGCAAGAACTTTCATGGTGAATATTCGGCTTATAACTGAGGTGATATCTATGTAGCTAGTTTATTATTTATGCATGTTGTGTTATCTAGCTTAGAAGGTTATATTCTAATTCATAGAGTAGGCATTTGAAGTTTCAACTTGCTTGCTTATGTGCAGTTATACATTGATCTGTCGGATCTCAACTTGAGTGTATTAAAAGTTTTAAAGAATGCGTTTACCAGTTTGCTTAATTCATGAAACTGCATTAACAAAAATTAAATGCTCAAAACAGAAATGAAAAGCAAAACTGATAAGCAGATGTGGGAAAAAAAACACAGAATCAGAGAGCCACAAACAGAAGTTGATAATGGAGTTCACCCCCTCCACTGGGCTACGTCTCCGGGTCCCTCTCCAAATGGGTACCGATCCAATTAATCTTTTTAAAATGGTACAAAAATGGTTCTGGAATCAACTTCAGCAACTGTGAACAGAATGCTGTACAAAGTCTTCAAGACCTCTCTTCTGGAAATTACAATTAGCCTTCAAAAGGCAAAGAAAGCTAAAATTATAACAGAGAACGTCGACTTCCACAGCAACAGCATCTGGACACTTCACAACAAAACTCGTGGTGCTTTCTTTCTTTTATCTCTGCAAGCTTCTCATAACAGAAAAGCGATGCTCCCCCCTCTAAACAATCTGAACCCCCTATTTAAGCGTTCAGTGGGAGGATAAGTATCGGGTTCGACTCATCTGCTACCCGCCTTTTCATATTCCATATGCTATCTTTTAATTTCCGTCGAAACGTTTCAACTAGCTGGGCGTTACATTCATTTCTGTTCCGCTAAATGTAGCAGCGGTTCCTAACGGTTCCATCTAATACTATGTATGGTATTGCTATCCCGCCACACAATGGATATCTGTCACATTTTAGAGCTGTTCCAAATGTTATATCCGCTGTCGCAGCATATAACTAAACTCCACAAATGTTGCAGCATACGTGACCGCGCACCCTCATCCAACCGCTAGAATAGTGCCATTTAACCGTGCACAAGACCGCTAGGGGGTATACACTTGACCGCACGGGCTTTTCACGAACCATTCAAGGTTCCACTTGACGGTGCGCAAGACCGCCAGAACGTTGCCACTAACTGCGCGAGCATGTTACAAACTATTTATATTACCTCTTGACAATTCCCAAATCGCCAGATGCCAAGTCTTAACCGTAAGACTTGACCGTTAGAACCATGAAATGTTATGTCGAACCGCGCACCATGCGATGCTATGTCGAACCGCGCACCATGCGATGTTATGTTCTTTGAACCATAGATTAATAACCATTGTACCATATTGGATCAGTATAATTTTTTGAAGATGAATAATCCACCGGATCATTCCTCCCCATTGGAGAGCTTTTGGACCACCAAAATCCTGAGTCACTCTGTAAGTAAGTGAGGGTACAGCTCCCTCACTTTTCCAATCTCCATCCATCTTTCTTTGCTAGGATGCATGCCTTTAAGCCCCACTCGAAGGTACTCAACATTCCCCCTTCTCGAAGTCCTTACATTTCTATCAAGAATAACATCATCCTACAACTCTTTCATGTATTCAGGTGCCATATCATCAACTGAAGGAATCTGTATGTTAGTTTCCTCATCCATGATCATAGGAGGCTCATACAATTTAAGATTCTCAACATTGACAACTGAATAGATTTGCATGTATGGAGGTAACTTCAACCGAAAAGCATTAGTACCAATCTTTTCCAGAATCTCAAAAGGACCATACCTGATAGGCTTAAGCTTTTTACCTTCACCTTTCATTCTTTCTTTGGTGATATGTAACCAAACTCTGTCACCAACCTGAAATTGATGATCGACTCGATGCTTGTCATGTCTGGCTTTGTACTTTGCTTGGCTCTTCTCCAACTGTTCCTGAACTGCCTGCTGCACCGCTTGGTTTCTCTAAATGAATCTTAGAGCTTTATCTGCATCATGATGTCCATCCACTGCATCTTTGCCAAAAGAGAAGTCCATCGGTGTTTTTGGCAGATAACCAAAACAAGTTTCAAAAGGAGATCTTTTCGTGGAAGAATGAACTGCATGATTGTAAGCATGTTGTATATACTGCAACTACTCATCCCAAAGTTTAGGATGTTTACTACAATATCCTCTGAGCAGCTGAACCACTGTTGTGTTTACTACCTCTGTTTGTCCATTGGTCTGTGGATGAAAAGCTATACTTTTCTTAAGTTTAGTATCCATAAGCTCCCATAAAGTTAACTAGAATTCTCCCAAGAACAGGGAATCCCGATCAGATACAATAGACATGGGTAACCCAAAATGTACCCAAACATTCTGAAAGAATAGATGAGCTGTTTGTTCAGCAGTGATCTGTTTGTTACATGGCATTAAGATACACATTTTGCTGAATCTGTCCACAACAACATATAGGTAATCATGCCCTTCTCTAGACATAGGTAGTCCTCCTACAAAGTCCATAGAAATGCTTTCCCAGGGACGAGAAGAAACTGGAAGAGGTGTGTACAAACCCAATTTGCTATTGCTAGGCTTACTCATAGCACACATAACACATCCTCGTATATATTTAGCTACAGTTTCTTGCATCTGAGGCCAATAACAGTGATTCTGCAATATTGTCAACGTTTTACTTACACCAAAATGTCCTGCAATCAATGAACTATGTGCTTCTCGGATCACATGCATTCTCTCTTTCTCTGGAATATAGAGTTTATCGAGATGATATAGGAGTTGATTATGCACATAATAGTTCTCTTCCTGTTTACCATGTATCAGTGATGCATATACGTTCTTAAAATCTTTATCTTCTGCATACTGTTCAATGTAACTTTCATGTGTTAATGAACTGTTCTGAAGAATGATTGAAGCGTTTGTAGGTGGCCTCGACAACATGTCTGCTACCTTATTATGAATTCCCTTTTTGTATTTAATTACAAGATGAAACTGCTGTAAAAATCCCATCCATCTTAAATGACGACTTCGCTGTACTTTAGTTTGAGATTGCAGATATTGAAGTGGCTGATGATCAGTATGTATGACTGTTTCTTTTCCCATGATATAATGTTTCCACTTCTTCACACTCTGTACTAAAGCATACAACTCTTTGTCATAAGTCGGATAGTTACTTACCGCAGTAGAGAATGTTTCTGAATGGTAACAGACTGGCTTCCTCCCTTGCATCAAAACGGTTCCCATGGAAAACCCGTTGGCATCTGTTTCGATCTCAAATGGCTGCTGCAACTTTGGCAACGTCAGAAGGGGTGCGGTGCTAATCCTTTCCTTCAAAGTGTCGAAGGCTCTCTGATGCTTGCCTCCCCACTGGAAAATTTCTTTAACGCTTGTCAACGCATGTAATGGAGCAGCAATGTAAGAAAACCCATAAATGAATTTCCTCCAATACTGAACCGCACCCAGAAAAATTCTGATTTCAGTAACGGTGTTAGGCCATGGCCAGTTTACAATGACAACAACCTTGGCTGGGTCCATTCGCAGGTGGCCTCCACCAATAATATGGCCCAGATATACTAAAGAAGTTTTAGCAAACTCACATTTAGACATTTTTACATAAAGCTTCTCCTTCCTCAGTACATCTAAAATGTTCTTCACATGTACAATGTGTTCCTCCCAGGTTTTGCTAAACACTAGGATATCATCTAGATATATAATTACAAAATCATCAATGAATGGATGAAAGACATCATTCATTACCCGCATGAAAGTAGCAGGTGCGTTACAGAGCCCGAAAGGCATCACAAGCCATTCATACAAACCTTGTTTTGTTTTAAACGCTATTTTCCAGGCATCATTTTCAGCAACACAGATTTGATGATACCCACTACGCAGATCCAATTTTGTAAAGTAAGTTGCATGTTTCAACTGATCAAGCAAATCATCAATGCGAGGAAGAGGATACCTGTTTTTAATGGTGATTTTGTTAAGGGCCCTATAGTTGATGCACATTCTCCAAGACCCATCCTTCTTTGGAACCAAGACTATAGGAGATCCACAAGGAGAAGTGCTTGGCCAGATGACCCCCTTCTCAATCAGCTTCTGAACCTGCTTCTTGATTTCCTCATTCTGCATTACAGACATCCGGTACATGGCTATGTTCGGGAGTGGCACATCTTGCTGCAAATGTATCTCATGCTGAATTTCTCTCTTTGGTGGTAACCCTTTCGGATTTTGAAATAAATCATCATACTCATAAATAATTTCAATCAGTTCAGATTTATGTTTAGGATCACATCCTTCAAAAAATTTAGAGATCTCATCATTTTTCACCTTAACCATCATTAATACAAAATTCTTACTAGCATTTACCAGCCTCTTCATTTGTCTTGCAGAGACTATTGCTAGATTTGTTTTTGTCTTATGTGCTCGTATAATATATTCCACACCATCTTTAAAAAGATGATACTTATTCTGCTCTCTATAAAAGACTGCTTTTCGGTCATACAAATATGGACTCCCAAGTACAATTCCACAAATGTCAAGTGGTACTACATCCAATTCTACCTCATCCATGAACTTTCCAGTAATTGCAAACTTTAATACACATTTCTTTGTAACTTGCAATTGTGTATCATTAGTAACCCAACTAAG